>JAWZYT010002351.1:0-2500 GCA_034508575.1 Petrolisthes manimaculis | reverse complement strand
ATCTTTCCTTATCTTGAGTTACTATAGGTTTGAGCCACAATTAATATTAGGTCAGATAAGTGGAGTATAATTTTATATACATACAGATTGACTTTTAACCTTTCCTTCCACCCTTACACTTCTTCCTTTCCTTTCCTTTCCCTTTTCTTTCATACTCTGCTCCTCTTTTTTTATCTATTTATTTGTGTCCTTAATTCGTTCTTGCCTTCCCACCTCTTCCTATATTCATTGTCACCCCCATTTCCATAATCGTTTAATTTCCTTCCTCCCTTCCTTCCTTCCCTCCCCTACACACACACACACACGCACACGCTCACACACACACACACACACACACACACACACACACACACACAGACACTTACACTTACACACACACACACACACACACATCGCCCCTCCTTCCATTTTCAATCAATCATACTCTACCCCTCCTTCCTTCCTTCCTTCCTTCCTCCCTCTCTACCCTCCACACACACACACACACACACACACACACACATCACTCCTTCAATGAGTATATTTAGTTTACTTATAATTTCGTTCATCTATATATATTCTCGTTTATTTCATTTATTAATATTTTTTTCGTTTATAATTTCGTTCATCTATATTTCTGTTTATTCATAGTTTCGTTCATCTATAATTTCATTTTATATATTTTTTCTTTTATAATTTCCTTCACCTATATTTTTTGGCATTCATAATTTCGTTCATTAATATAATTTTGGTTTATTAATATTTTCATTCATATATAATTTCCTTCATCTATATTTTCGTGTATTCATAATTTGATTTACGGATTATTATTTCTTTTATTTTCGTGTATTCATAATTTGATTTACGGATTAATATTTCTTTTATTACTTTTTTTTTTTATATTACTTTTTTTTTATTACTTTTTTGTTTATATTACATTTTCTTTCTTTTATTACTTTTTTTGTTTATATTACTTTTTTATTATTACTTTTTTTGTTTATATTACTTTTTTTTCTTTTATTACTTTTTTTGTTTATATTACATTTTTTTTCTTTTATTACTTTTTTTGTTTATATTGCTTTTTTTTCTTTTATTACTATTTTGTTTATATTACTTTTTTTTTTTATTACTTTTTTTTTTTATATTACATTTGTTTTCTTTTATTACTTTTTTTGTTTATATTACTTTTTTATTATTACTTTTTTGTTTATATTACTTTTTTTTCTTTTATTACTTTTTTTGTTTATATTAATTTTTTTTATTACTTTTTTTGTTTATATTACTTCTTTCTTTTATTACTTTTTTTGTTTATATTACATTTTTTTTCTTTTATTACTTTTTTTGTTTATATTACTTTTTTTTCATTTATTACTTTTTTTGTTTATATTACTTTTTTTTTATTACTTTTTTTGTTTATATTACATTTTTTTTCTTTTATTACTTTTGTTTATATTACATTTTTTTTCTTTTATTACTTTTTTTTTTTATATTACTTTTTTTCTTTTATTACTTTTTTTGTTTATATTACTTTTTTTTCTTTTATTACTTTTTTTGTTTATATTACTTTTTTTTAATTATTTTTTTCGTTTATATTACTTTTTTTTATTACTTTTTTTTATATTACTTTTTTTTCTTTTATTACTTTTTTTTATATTATTTTTTTTTCTTTTATTACTTTTTTGTTTATATTACTCTTTTTTCTGTTATTATTTTTTTTTAAATATTACTTTTTTTTCTTTTATTACTTTTTTTGTTTATATTACTTTTTTTATTATTACTTTTTTTGTTTATATTACTTTTTTTATTATTACTTTTTTTTATATTACTTTTTTTTCTTTTTAACTTTTTTTTTTTTTTTTTTTTTATTTACTCACCAAGGATGATGGTAATGAAGAGAACCGTAGTGAGGGCAGCAACGCCATAGAACATGTAGGAAAGACCACGACTTATGTCCTCCTTGTTCTCAGTGACTGGCACGATGGCTGGGGGAAGTAGGAAGCCCAGAGCAACACCAAGCTGTAAACACACACACACACACACAGAAAGAAAGAAAGGTATATACACATACATACACACACACATATAGAGACATACACATACACACACACATAGACATAGACAGAAAAGTACACACACACACACACACACACACACATAGACAGAAAGGTATACACACACACACACACACATAGAGACATACACATACACATACACACACACATAGACATACACATACACACACACATAGAGACAGACACAGAGACATAGAGACAAAATCACACACACATACACACACACATAGAGACAGACACAGACACACAGAAGCAGACAGAATGACACACATACATAGAGATAGAAAGGTACAGACATACACACACACACACATGAAGTACACACACACACACACACACACACACACACACACACAGAAGATATAAGAACATTAGTTACAGAAGGAATATAATAATAATAATATAATATAGGTACAAAGTTACTATACAATTAATTTTACATACAGTAC
>JAWZYT010002350.1:82500-92847 GCA_034508575.1 Petrolisthes manimaculis | reverse complement strand
AGTGGCCAGTACAAGGAAGGCCAATTACAGACGAGACAATGGGGTGATCAACTCTTGTGTCGTATCTCATTAAAAGGGTATAGCTCCTCTCTCCTCTCTTCACACCCTGCACGCTCACATACATACACACACACACACAGTCACACGATCACAGACACACATGCACACACACACAGTCACACAAACACACAAGGGTATAGCTCCACTCTCCTCTCTTCACACCCTGCACGCTCACATACATACACACACACACACAGTCGCACGGACACACACACACTCACACACGCCAACACACACACACAGGACACACACAGTCGCACGGACACAAACACACACACACACACGCCAACACACATGCACACACATACTCCAACGAACAAACACATATATACATAACACACACAGTTACACAAACACACAATCATACAAAACACACAAACACACACATACACACAAACACACAAGCACAAACCCTCACTGAACGGCATCAAAACCATAAAAGTAAGTATAACCCACAAACCCAACAAAATAATATCCACCTACAGGATATAATTTTGTACTAATATTATCAAAAACAAAACTCGTCCCATTGTCTTGTCCGGTGAGTAAGGGGAGAGTTATACTTTTGATAGATTGGAGTGCCTTGATTCCTCCAAAGTATGCCAGGAAACCGACCCAGATGAAGAAAAAATTATGTTATCCTGTTGCCTGGAATAGTTTGGAGGAATCATAATCTCCAAATATAACTTGTGAAACATAATGAAAATCTACCACAGTAACGTACAGTCAGAATTACATAGTAAAAATAAATAAATATATATATATAATTAAAAAATATATATAAAAACAATACCACGAGTAATTATAGTATGTTAATTTTATGTTAACTGTAGATTGTTATAAATAAGAAGGGAATACTTAAATTAATATATATAGAGAGGAAATACTATAGAAGGAAACAACAGAGGGAAATAAAAGGTGGAACATACTCTAGAATATAAGGAGAGAGATATGTTTTGTTTTGTTTTTATTGTTTACACACACACATACAATCTTACACACACACACACACACACACACACACACACACACTCTCTTACACACACACACACTCTTACACACACACACACACACACACACACACTCTTACACACACACACACACACACACACTCTTACACACACACACACTCTTACACACACACACACACATACACACTCTTACACACACACATACACACACTCTTACACACACACAAGACACACACACACACACACACATACGATTATATATACACGTATAATACCTCAAAAAAGTATAGGAACTGAGGGGGTTATTTAGAGGCCAATAAGGAAAAAGAGGAGGAGAAAGGAGAAGAAGAGGAGGACGAGAAAGAGGAGGAGGAGGAGAAGGAGGAAGAGGAGAAGGAAGAGGAGGAGGAGGAGGAGGAGAAGGAGGAGGATGAAAAAGAAATGGAGGAGGAGGAGGAGGATGAAAAAGAAATGGAGGAGAAAAAAGAGGAAGAGAAGAAAGAAGAGGAGGAAAAGGAGGAGGAGAGAAAGAGGAAAAGGAGGAGAAAGAGGAGGAGGAGAAAGAAAAAGAGGAGGAGGAGAAAGAAGATAATCTGATGTAGGTAGAGCGAATAGTCACTGGTTCCTGGAGTGAGACAAGTATCTTCTTACACCTCTGGACTGTACCACTATTGCAATTCCTGTATCCAGAAGTCAGTATTGAGGATGGTGTGTGTGTGTTCCTTAGTGCCAAATAGGAGACATTAGGGGCAGAAGTCAGTATTGAGGATGGGTGTGTGTGTGTGTGTGTGTGTGTGTGTTCCTTAGTGCCAAATAGGAGACATCAGGGGCAGAAGTCAGTATTGAGGATGGTGTGTGTGTGTGTGTGTGTGTGTGTGTTCCTTAGTGCCAAATAGGAGACATCAGGGGCAGAAGTCAGTATTGAGGATGGTAATAAAAAGCAAGCAAGTACCTGATAATAGACACACAATGGTTACTCAAATGGGACAAGTAATCTTCTTCTTCCACCTGAACTATAGATGTACAGTCATGGTCAATAGTCCTGCAACACCTTCCAATGAGATGGCTTCGAAAAATGATCCGAAACTATAGCTGTTGGTGTGTGCAATTTTGGTTCATAAAATTATCTCAAATAGCTCGCTTTTATTCACCAGGTTGCAGTACATTAGACCATGACTTCACTACCCATTCCTGTACAGTTGGACACATGAATGGGTGGTACAGCCCTCCAGGTGAAAGATACTTACTTGTTGTCCCATTTGAGTAACCAATGTCTATTATCAGGTACTTGCTTTTTATTACATGTTTCCTCAATACTGACTTTTGCCCCTGATGTCTCCTATTTGGCACTGAGGAACACACACACACACCATCCCCAATACTGACTTCTGCCCCTAATGTCTCCTATTTGGCACTAATAAGGAACTTGATATTGACAGAAATTGAACATCTTTCACTTGGGCTGTACCACCCATTCCTGTGTCCAACCGTACATACATATATATATACCTTCCTGCCTACAAGTGATAAAATGTGTTGCATGGCGTGGTGTGTTGTGGCATCGAGGTGTGGCGCCATGAACACACAACTCAATTACCGGCCTATTACAGAAATGGATGGGACGGGTTGCAGAGGAAGCCGCGTTGGTCTTTACTCGGTTACGGAGAAATTTCAGACACCAATTTTTTTTTTTTTTTTTTTTTTTTTTGCTTACGTCCGTTTTTGTCTGTTTGTTTGTTTGTTTGTTTGTCCACGATTCCTTCTTTCCTTCGTTCGTTTCTTCCTTCCTTTCACGTGACTTTATTATTGTGTTTCCGATTGAGTAGTTTTGCTTGGCGTAATTGTTAAAAATGGAAGAATGGAACTGAAGCCTGAAGGTGAAAAGACTGCGCTAGTATAGACCTCGACGTTCCATTAGCAGAATAAAATACACACAAAAATAATTGAACATAAGGAATTAATGATTCAAACTTATTGTGTTATGCAAATTTTATTCTATATGATAATTCTTTATTCAAAAATGTATGTCACAGTCGTGGTCAATAATAATCATTCACATATGGGTATCTCAAACAATTTACTGTCTAATGTTTTCACGTTCACATATGATATTATTGTTTTAAGTAGTGTGTAGCTGCTTGTAGTAAATTAAAAGATGGTAGTTAACCTATTTATTGGAAAGTTTATCATCTAAGGAACAGAGGGAAGCTGTCAAACCCTTACGTGAGTTACCCCTATATGGATGATTATATTTGACCACAACTATATACATCCTCCTATACTCTCTCCACAAACTAACAAGACAATGTACAGTGTTTGTATATTATCCCTGATGTATATATTTTATCTATATATATGGAAATACGTATACATTATATGCATAAAAATTAACTATAGTATCCTTAGGCCCGTAGTTTTAAAAAATTTGAGGGCCCTTACTGGAGCTCTATGAACCCTCCAAAATAATCCAGGCTACAGAACCCTTCAGTATTTCTAATTGGGATTCTGTTGCCCGGAGTAGTTTGGAGAATTCATAAAGCTCCAGTAAGGGCCCTCAAACATTTTAAAACTACGGATCTTAATCTCTAATAATATTGAAGAGATACAAAATATAATAATGTGAAGGGGAGATATATATGTCCATCAATTTTATGCATATATACGTGGACATAAAATAAGATAAAAAAAATAAGTGACTTCATTACCCAACATTAATCACACAGAACACGCGATTATAACATTATTTTTGGTTTCTCGACTAAAAAAACACTAAAAACAAACACTAGTGAGATGGTGATGTAAAGGAATCTCCCCTTAATTGAAAAACACAATCCTTCTTTTCTTTCACTTTCGTCGCTGATGAGAGTTTACCAATTTTACCCAAGAAGAGAACATCGTATATCAACTTCTGGGCATAAAGTCTGTTCTCCCCAGACATAAGACGAAGATCATTAGCCACAACATTACCAAAAGCACTGCACTCGTCGCTACAGTCCAGTTTTGAAGACAGAACACTCAGTTGATTAAGGGCTGCTAACATGGCATCATTACATCTACATCCTTACACATCCCCTTGCCTGGTGTTAAACTTGTTGTCGTACCGGTACTCTGTGTAGGAAGGAGGAGGATTCATGGGTACTTGACGACGGTGGTGTGTTGTTGGTGTTGTTGGTGGGGGTGGTGGTGGTGGGGGGTTATAAGATACGACGAGGAGGTAGTAGTGGTGTTGGTGGTCGTCGTTGTTGTGGTGGTCGTTGTTGTTGTTGGTGAATCGGGTGGTTCTTCGTCAACTCCCATCATTAGAGATTCCTGCCAACTCTAGAATATAAGGAGAGAGACATGTATTGTTTTGTTTATATTGTTAACACACACACACTCTCTCTCTCTCTCTCTCTCTCTCTCTCTCTCTCTCTCTCTCTCTCTCTCTCTCTCTTACACACACTCACACACACTCTCTCTCTCTCTCTCTCTCTCTCTCTCTCTCTCTCTCTCTCTCTCTCTCTCTCTCTCTCTCTCTCTCTCTCTCTCTCTCTCTCACACACACACACACACACACACAACACACACACACACACACACACACACACACAATCTTACACACACACATACGATTATATATACACGTACAATACCTCAAAAAATATAGGAACTGAGGGGACAGATAGTTTTGAAATCATAAGTTGTGGGTCAGTAGAGTTGCTTCGCTAAAGTTGATATGCATTGAATAAAATTAATATCCAAGTTGTTGTTTTCGTTTCAATTTTCCGACTTCGTACATATTCTTTTTGAAGAACGTTTAAGTTTGTTGTTGATGCTGGTTTCGTAATAGCTTTTAGTAACACAATATATTTCAGATTATCAAAATATTATAAGAATATAATAACGTCACAACTCTGTATTAGGCTGCTGTGAAGAGCTTAAATTTAAACTATAATATTATTTAAAACAACGGTGTCTGAAATGTGATCCAGGAATAATATGAACGACCAGAGAATGTGATGAACAAAATAGTGTCATTTTTAAGATTTCTAATTAAACAATCTCCTTAATTAAAGAGGGAAATTTTGTGTTGGTAATTCAGGAGCGACTGACTCCTCCAAATTATTCCAAGCAACAGAACACCATTATTTTTCTTTATCTGGTTCTGTTTCCTGGCATACTTTGGAGGAATCAAGGCACTCCAATGTAGCTTTAAAAGTATACACTCTCCTCAAGACTATAGGCCTGTCCCCCTACTCCCGCACCCCCAACCCCCCAAGCCTATCCCCCAATTCCCACACCCCCTTAAGGACCCTGTGATCGTGTATGAGAATTGGTAGCTTCTGATTCCTCCTGACTATACCACGAAACAAGCTCCTTCCATAATAGGTGGTGTTTTCGTGGCCATATTTGAAGGACTCATTTATCTCCAAATTTCTGACTACATCACAGGGTCCTTAAAGGTATTCCTGAAGTAAAAAAGACAGGATCTAATCATTGCCGTGACCAGGATTCGATCACGGCCACTGTGATTAGGTAAGAGATGCTGATACATATAAATTAAATAGAACAGTACAGGTGGTAAGGAGTTAGACCCGTAGTTTTGAAACATTTGAGGGCCCTTACTGGAGCTCTATGAACCCTCCAAACTTCTCCAGGCAACAGATTCCCTATTAGAAACACTGAAGGGTTTTGTGGCCTGGATTATTTGGAGGGTTCATAGAGCTCCAGTAAGGGCCCTCAATTTTTTTCAAACTACGGGTATAAGGGTGTTAGTTCTTGCTTCACATTTTGCATTACATTCTGTCGGGTTTTGCCTCGGTATAAACTTTCAAAGCATGACAGTATAGTGGAGTGTTAAAGATTATATTGAATTACATTTGTTTATTTTGTTTATGTTTATTATCTTATCAAGAGGATGTTGGGTTCCGATTCTTTTTAGAGGTATATTGTACACACACAATTATAATATACACGTACACACACAAATACATAATTATATATACACACAGAGATATGTATACGCACACGAATGCAGACACACACGCAATTATAATATTCACATACGAACACGCACAAATACACAATTCTATATACACACAGATATGTATACGCACACGCATGCACACACACACACACACACACACACAATCTAAAAGAAAAATGCCTAGTACACATTGATACGAACATACGGTGGCTATGCTATTGAAAAAAAAATAATAATAATGTTCGCTTTTGTTCACCTATCCAGCTTCAAGTCAACCCTCCAGTAATCACTCTTTTATACTCTTTTCATACATTGGAGTGACTTGATTCCTCCAAAGTATGCCAGGGAACAGAGCCAGAGGAACAAACATAATGATGGCCTGTTGCTTGGAATAGTTTGGAGGAATCATTTGCTCCGGATTTACCAACACTGTATCCTCCCCTTAAGGGACCCTGTGATGTAGTCAGAAAATTGGAGGTTAACGAGTCCTTCAAACATTGCCACGAAACGCCACCAATATTGAAGTAGCTTGTTTCGTGGCATAGTAAGGAGGAATCAGAAGCCTCCAGTTTTCATATACGATCACAGGGTCCTTAAAGAGACCAACCAACAGCTATAGTTTCGGATCAATTTTCGAAGCCATCTCATTGGAAGGTGTTGCAGGACTATTGACCAGGACTGTACAAGTATAACCCCATTTTGATTTAAGTATTGGTCAAATTTTTAACGGTTAAGGGGGTGTGGGAATAGGGGGGATAGGCTTAGGGGGGTGCAGGAGTAGGGGGACAGGCTTGGGGGTTTTTGGGGGGGGTTAGGGGGTGCGGGAATAGCGGGACATGCTTTCTACCCACCCCAAGCCTGTCCCCCTATTCCCAAACACCCGCAGTCCCCCCCCCCCAAGCCTGCCCCCAACTCCCACACCCCCTTAATTGGCCCCACAACACATTCACACATACTACTGTAGAATTTGATATTGAAACACTTACATACTATCTGTTGTCAAAGCAAAAACCTCTGAATAATGAAAGAGAGAGAGAGAGAGAGAGAGAGAGAGAGAGAGAGGAGAGAGGAATGGTGGAGTGAGTGAGGGGGGTGAGCAGTGGAGAGAGAGGGGGGGTGAGAGGTAGAGAAAGAGCAGTGGAGAGAGGGGGTGTGAGAGGTGGAGAGAAAGAGGGGGGGTGAGCAGTGGAGAGAGAGGGGGGGTGAGCGGTGGATAGAGGGGGTGGATGAGCGGTGGAGAGAGGGGGTGGATGAGGTAGAGAGAGAGGGTGGATGAGCGGTGGAGTGAGAGGGGGATGAGCGGTGGAGAGAGAGAGGGTGGATGAGCGGTGGAGAGAGAGAGGGGGATGAGAGGTGGAGAGAGAGAGGGGGGGGTGAGCGGGGGAGAGAAAGAGAAAGGGGGGCGAGCGAAGGAGAGAAATAGATTGTTTACATACTGAACCTACCTTGTCATCAACGTATATCGTAGTATCCTCCTCTTCAATATTGTCCTCTTCAATAGCGTCTGTGGTATCCAAGCTTGGGTCCATATCATTCAGAAAAGACAGGTCCTTAAAACACCACAATTTGGGTCTGTAGTTCCCGTCAGTCACTGCTGCTCCTATCTTATTTATCATTCTCACTTCACGTCTGTACTGATTTCGTAGTGTGTCTATTTTCCGCTTTACATCCGCTGTGGTTATGGATGCTATGTTCTTCTTGATTTCCTTGGTTATTCCCTTGAGGGCTTCTGTACGTATGCCCTTCTTTTTGTACATACTGTCTTTCATATTCCACAGACACGAGTAATTACGATACAGCTCGATCAACTGTAAGGTATCCTGTCTGGACCAGTGGAGCTTGTGAGGTTCCTTGTTACTACACGTGAACCTAAAACTAGACATGACCACACAACACAACGCAAACTAAGCAACCTATTAATAACACCTATTTATGTACTGGTAATAATTGTGTGATATATGTTGGTGGAGAGAGTGTGATAGAAGAGACTGACGCTACGACGCAGTAACACTCTCTCGCATACACATACACACACACACAGCAGCAGGGCACAGACTGGTCCCCACGTCACAGACAGTTGCCACATAGCATCCGATGACGAACTAACATATGAGGATACTTATTAGGGAAGATGGCAAATTACTAGGCTACTGATTCCTCCAAACTATGCCACAAAACAGACCATTTCAATATACCAGTTGGTGATCTGTTTCCCTTCATCGATCAGGGGAATGCGTACGTAGACTCTCTCACTCCCAACAAACGACAACAGCAGTCCGTCCCTCTCCACACTATCGAGCATTGCCCGGGAGGCTCCGCCCACACCGGACAAAGTCTGTCGAGCCTGGGATTGCATACAGGCCTTGTATCGCTTCTTCCTGCCATGTACCCCCACCAGCACACACACACACACGCCGCTCAGCTCACACAGTCACACATGCATCCAAGGCCAAGAGATATACAGGTCAGGACACTCGCGCTCCTCACCTCCCACCAGGAGGGTGAGTGAATCTGTGACGTAGCTATAAGGGAAGTTGACTATTGGCTGTCCATCAGTGAAGGTTTCCCGCTCTGCTTTCAAATGGATATACAGTGTAGGGCGGTATTTCAAAATCATTAATAGTAATTAATGCCATGTGACTCTGTTCCCATGGGATAATTATCAGATTTTCCTTCACTCTCTTCTCTCTACATACCCACTCTCTCTCTCTCTCTGCACATCCACACATACACAATTTCTCTCTTTCTCTCTCGTTATTCTGCCTGTTTGATTCTCTTCTATTACTATTCTTACTTTTATTATTAATAGTATTTTTATTAACAGACACTTGTTGATACGCATATGACTTATTGTTATATATAGCGTGTCTGTATGAATTGTTTATATAATGTTTATGTGTCAATTTCTTCTAATGCATCTCTCTCTCTCTCTCTCTCTCTCTCTCTCTCTCTCTCTCTCTCTCCGAATTCCAAATACAAAATATAATTATCTCTCAAGTTCTCAACTGATTTCCTGGCAAATATTTTTGTTCGCCCTCTAATGTCTACTTCAATCTCTCGTTTTCCTTCTATGGTCTGTGACGTACTGGAAAGGGTAGTAAGCTCCTCCCCCTGAAATTGATACCCTGTATGGGGGGGTTAGTGTCCCGACCTAGTATATCTCTTGGCCTTGCATGCATCCACCGCCTCTCCACCTACTCGCAACCAGACTCTCCACCTGTCCTAGCCTATCCCCACAACCCACCTCTCCACCTACTCTAACAACCAGACTCTCCATCTACTCCCACAACACCACTCTCCATCTACTCCCACAACACCACTCTCCACCTACTCCCACAACACCACTCTCCCTCACACCACAGATGACACCAGAGATTAAATGAGGATGAAAGAAGACAGTCTGTAAAACACTATAGGACGATGAAGAAGGTGACAGAGAGGAGGGACAACAAACACCAAGGAAATAGAATGTAAGGAGGGACAGTTGATGAATTGAATGGCAGAGGCTATATAAAGAGAGAGGTTATATAATTCTCTCTCTCTCTCTTTCTTTTAAACACACATACATACACACACATACTCTCTCTCTCTCTCTCTCCCTATTTATCTATCTATTTATCAACTCATCAATCTATCTATCCATTCATCTACCCATCTATCCATCAATCTATCTATATATCAACCCATCAATCTATCTATACTGTATATAAAATGGATATATATATATTTCCACAAAAAAGGTCCACAAAGGGTTCTACCAAAGGTAATTTTATCTACACCAATTTGTGTATAACATCCACGAAGTTGAACTGAGACAGACATTCTCTTTCTTCGTCTCATCAGTGTTACTAAAATTCAGGTGAACTAAGTTTTTTTTTTTTTTTTTTAATTGCGCCGTAGCGTCAATCAAGAGGCATGCAACTATACCTACAAGTAGACAGAATCAATGAGAATCAAATTACTACACACACACACACACACACACACACATATCTTGATAACATAGCAGAATGTAGTACAAGCACACAGACAAACAATTACATTATGACCTATTTAAATCCAAGGTGACTCCATATCATTCACAGATGGCAACCTTTATCCAAACATTAGTTGAAGGGGAAGTTTTGTGTTGGTAGTTCTGGAGCAAACGATTCCTCCAAACTATTTCAGGCAACAGGATACCATTATATTTCTTCATCTGGGTCTGTTTCCTAGCATATTTTGGAGGAATCAAGACACTCCAATGTACCAAAAGTATACTCTCCCCTTAATGGTATAATTAATTGGTATATTGGAGGGCTACTGAGTCCTCCAAAAACTACATCATTAGAAAACAACCCAAAAACCACT
>JAWZYT010002350.1:57500-77500 GCA_034508575.1 Petrolisthes manimaculis | reverse complement strand
TGTATGATAATGAACACTGTATAATGAAGAATGTATAATGAAGAATGTATGTTAATGAACACTGTATAATAATGAAGAATGTATGATAATGAACACTGTATAATGAAGAATGTATAATGAAGAATGTATGATAATGAACACTGTATAATGAAGAATGTATAATGAAGAATGTATGATAATGAACACTGTATAATAATGAACACTGTATAATGAACACTGTATGATAATGAACACTGTATAATGAACACTGTATGATAATGAACACTATAATGAACACTGTATGATAATGAACACTGTATAATGAACAATGTATGATAATGAACACTGTATAATGAACACTGTATGATAATGAACACTGTATGATTGTATGGCTGTCTTTCTACGCCGTCACTCTCTGCTCTGTATGTTGTTGGTCTGTGGCAAAACTTCCTTCTCTAATAAGTTCTCTTCCTTCTCCACCTTCCCCTACCTTCCCCTACCTACCCCCCACCTTCCCTACCTACCCCCCTACCTTCCCCCCACCTTCCCTACCTACCCCCTACCTTCCCCTACCTACCCCCTACCTTCCCTACCTACCCCTACCTTCCCCCCTACCTTCCGTACCTACCCCACTTTCCCTACCTACCCTACCTACCCCCTACCTTCCCTACCTACACCCCTACCTTCCCTACCTACCCCCCACCTTCCCTACCTACCCCACCTTCCCCTACCTACCCACCTCCTCCTCCTCTTCCCCACTATATCCCCCACCACCTACCCCCCACCTTCCTCCTACCTTTCCTACCTACCCCACACCTTCCCACACTTACCCCCTACCTCCCTCCTCCTCTTACCCACTACCTCTCCCCCTACTTCCCTCTCCACTGTCCCTCCTTCCCCACCACCTTCTCTACCTACCCTACCTTCCCCCCTACCTCCCCCACCTCCTCCTCCTCTTCCCCACTACATCTCCCCCTACTTCCCTCTCCACTGTCCCTCCTTCCCCCTTCAAAAACAAAACAAAAACACCCTCGTTTCCTCTTCTCAGTCCTTCCATTATTTTATTTTTTATTTATTTATCTTATTTTTTTGGCGGGGGGGAGGGGGAAGGGGGAGTGGGAAATTGGGAGTGGGAGGGAGGGGGGGAGAGAGCAGATGCGTGGGGGTGGTGGTAGATGTTGCGAGGCTAGGTGGTGGCTGGTGCGAGGCTAGACGAAGGGGATGAGGAGGTGCACTGTCAAGAAATTCAGTATTGCCAGATGCTGGAGAAAATATTGAGAAATTTTGAAATCAACATCCCAGGGAAAATAATAATAATAATAATAATAATAATAATAATGATAATAATAATAATATTGTTGAAGCGTAAACAAACAGAGGAAATTTCTACCAGACGAAATACCAACATAAAAAAGACCTTCCAAAATTGTTTATCCAAGAATAATGAATATAGGAAATTATCGAGATAAAAAAATAAAAAATATATCGTGCTGTTGAAAGTTGGGGAAATTGTCATCATTTTCATCATTTAGCCCCAACACCCTTCACCATCAATATGTAAAAACAGTTAATTATTAAGATAAAAATAAAAAATAAAGTTAAATATACAATGTGCTGTTGAAAGTTGGGAAAATTGTCGTCATGCAGGACTGGCAATACTGCAATCACTTGGCTCAAAGCTTCTTCATCGGTAACACGTGCGTCCTCTGTCCCTCTTATCTCTCGTGATATTTTTATTGTAAGTAATTATTATTATTATTATTATTATTATTATTATTATTGTAGGTAGGTGGAGGAGGATGTTTATTAGTATTCATATGATATTACTATTATTATCGTTATTATTATTATTATTATTATTATTATTATTAATGGATTGCATTATGTACGGATGGATTTGTGTGTGTGTATGTGTTTATGTTAAATTTATTACGTGGTTTAATATATTATAGACATTAAGATTTAAATGTTCAAATGGGGGGAAAATGAAGTTACGATGTCAAGCCTCTTATTTTAATTAATGTGATTTTTTTTATTATTAACTTGTGTGAATGTTTTGAATTATAGTTTGCATGTTTTAATTTGTTTTATTTCAAGGTTAACCAGTGTGTGTGTGTGTGTGTGTGTGTTTGTTTTTCTTTTATAGTGACTTAGTTAATTAAATATTAATTAAATTTATGTCCATGCATAGGGCCATAATCAAGAACATCCGTGGTGTATACGATGGCGTGGTACTGTACGATGGCTTTGATGCTTTGTCTATGGAGCCATCGTACCGGTACCACGCCATCGTATGCAACCACGGAGGTTCTTGTATACAGACCATAGATAGATTCACGTGTTGCATGCATTAAAATTATTCGTGTGTTTTAGGTTGTGTAAATAATTGTGTATATAATTGGTGTAATTTGTCTTATATTGCCAAGAATTTTCATGAGGAAGCCTGTATTTTTCTGCCACGTATATAAAGAAAATGGAGGATAGACAACTAATGGATGGATTATCATTTATTTTGTTGCATTATTTTTAAGGGATTTTCTTTCATCAACATTTGTTAATCATTAATGGCTATCGGAGTACTATATTAGTTTGTTGCATTTTTGGTGTTAAGGGGGAGTGGGAGTAGGGGACAGGCTTGGGGGGGGGGGGGTACTGGGGGTTACGGGAATAGGGAGACAGGCTTGAGGGGGTTAGAGGGGGTGCGGGAATTGTTGACAGGCTTTCTCCCCCACCCACCACCCCAAGCCTGTCCCCCTACTCCTGCACCCCCCAAACCTGTCCCCCTCTTCCCACACCCCCTTAGGATTTATGAGGTTTTATAATGCATTTGTTTATATATTATGCAGTGAGTGGCTGGCTGGTTTTATGATATATTTCTGATATATTTAATTTCTTTCTAGGGTACCATATACGGACCATAGTGATCTGAAGATGGATTGGATACCCCGTAAAGAAATGATAATAAACTGAGTGAAACGAGAAGATTAATAAGGACCCTGTGATGTAGTCAGAAAGTTGGAGGTAGACGAGTCCTTCAAATATTGCCACGAAACGCCACCTACATGGATAAAGCTTGTTTCATAGACTGGTCAGGAGGAATCAGAAGCCTCCAGTTTTCATACACGATCACAGGGTCCTTAATGCACTAAAAGGACTGACTTGACTGACTTGAAAAAAATAATGAAACTCGTGCAAATGGGGAAAACTAATAGAATACTCGAAGAACTGTACTTTGAAGTGACGAACTGCTGCTTAGAACAAACACACCACGTCACGTACACTCGCAATCCTAAATTTATATCCAGGTTTTGTTGAAGTTCCGAATCATTTGACACATTTTAGTAAACCAATTGCAACGCTTAATAATCCTGTTTCATATTTGTATCCAAGTCTTGTTGAAGTTTCCATTAATTTGACATACTAGTGAACTAATTACAAGCGCTTATCTTTGTTTCACATTTGTATCCAGGTCTTGTTTTAAGTTACGAATCATTTGACATACCATACTGTACTAGTGAACTTAATTACAAGGCTTATGTGTATGTCTCTCTGTCTCTGTGTGTGTGTCTCTGTCTCTCTTATCCTGTTTCATATTGCTTGAGCTCGCTTCATACTCGATCAGGCTTGCTATTCGAAGCAATCCTGGATGCATTCTCATTGATTCTGTCTACTTATAGGTATAGTTGCATGCCTCTTGATTGACGCTACGGCGCAATTAATTAAAAAACAAAATAAAAAAAAAGCCTGGATGCAAATTTTTTATTGCAAGTGTACCAACTGAGACAGACCTTGTGATGAAGAAGTTTATAGTGACTTTGGGCAACGAATTTGAACTAAATCACACTCCAAACTTCTCTTCTATAAGGTAAGAATAATAATAATACGTTACATAGATTGACCCTAAATCATGGTGGTCTATTTGTTACTTGGAATAATTTGCTCCAGATTTACTAACACTACTATTTCCCTCATTTAGGTGTTATCATATTGCTACCATAAGCATTTAACCTTTACTTACTTATTTATACGAGTAAAAATTAGTTATGCCTGTTAGTTTTGTGTAGGCTTAGAGTTTTTTCCTAACCATCCATTTTAATTTAAAGATACCTAAACTAAATTTGCTATGTTATAATTTGTATTGCTTCTATAGTTTAGGAGTTAGATGCTATGGATTGCTTCATTAATGTAAATAGGTTTCATTAACGTTGCTATGATATGGAAAGCGTTATTTAATTGCCCTCCTGTCTACAACATATATTTTTAATCAAAAGATATTTAAGGATGAATTTGCTACTAGAGTTTTTTCCATTGTCTTATCTTTTTTTTTTCCACCACCAATCCATCTCACACAACCCTATTTATATTGTTTATCATCTATCTATCTATTTTACTCATTTCTCCACCATCTCATCTTTCCAATACCAACCTTTCGTAATTTTCAAACATTTCCATCATCTTTTTTCTTGTTTCAGCATTTTTCATCTCTAGTTTTCATATGTTTAGCAGAATCTTTCTAACTTCATCTTTTGTTATATCTTTCAAGTATGTTCTATCATCCTTTAGTAACTCTGCAAATTTGAGGGCACTTACTGGAGCTCTGTGAACCCTCCAAATAATCCAGGCCACAAAACGCTTCAGTGTTTCGAATAGAGAATCTGTTGCCTGGAGTAGTTTGGAGAATTCATAGAGCTCCAGTAAGGGCCCTCAATTTTTTTTAAACTACGGGCCTCAAATCTATCTGTATCCACCACCACCACGTTATTTCATCCCAACAGTCGTCGCCCTTCTTCCTCCCTCCCTCCCTCCTCCTCCTCCTCCTCCTCCTCCTCCTCCTCCTCCTCCCCCTCCCCCTCCCCCTCCCTCCCCCTCCCTCCTCCTCCCTCCTCCTCCCTCCTCCTCCCTCCTCCTCCCTCCTCCTCCCTCCTCCTCCTCCTCCTCCTCCTCCTCCTCCTCCTCCTCCTCCTCCTCCTCCTCCTCTCCCTCCTCCTCTCCCTCCTCCTCTCCCTCCTCCTCCTCCTCCTCTCCCTCCTCCTCCTCCTCCTCCTCCTCTCCCTCCTCTCCCTCCTCCTCCTCCTCCTCCTCCTCCTCCTCCTCCTCCTCCTCCTCCTCCTCCTCCTCCTCCTCCTCCTCCTCCTCCTCCTCCTCCTCCTCCTCCTCCTCCTCCTCCTCCTCCTCCTCCTCCTCCTCCTCCTCCAACACGGGGTACTAAATAACGATACTTTTTTCTTTTCAGGTAGGTTCAAGCTCTTCAACAACACCAACAACAACACCACCACCACCACTTCGAGGGAGGACGAGTGAGTGTTAACCCTAGATAATTACCTTAGGACCCTGTGAAGTTTGACCCATTTGTCCTGGCACAGAATACGACCCGCAGTTTGTATTTTAATTTGTTTTTGTAGCGCCCCTCTCCTCCTCATTGTCGTCCTCGTACCCGGAGCATCTTTCTTCTCTTTTTATTATTTATTTTGTTTGTGGTAGGTAGGTAGGTAGGGGTTAGGTAGGGGCATGTCGGCTCCGGGGGGTGACTAAGAGGAAGGGGCTTTTGGTCTGATAATGTCAGACATGCGGGTTTTATTCTGTTTAGTTTGGGCCTATAGTTTATTATTATTATTATTATTATTATGTTTTTGTACATTGTATAGGGGCGAGGTTTTGCGATCAGGCTTGTGGTTGTTGGAAAATATTTAACCTAAGCCTAGTTAGTGTTCGTTTGCGCTGTAAAAAACAACCCGACACGAAACGAAACGCGAAAACCGAAATATGATTTGTCGGGTTGTAGGTAGCGACAAAAACAAAACAAACAAACTCGTCCCTATATTGATTTATTTACATGTGTGTGTGTGTGTGTGTGTGTGTGTTATGAGTATGTTGTAGTGTAGACAGTGCCCCTTGCCAGGCTTCAATGGGTCAAACACATTAATATATTTACAGATTTAATCAATAGTGTTTTCTTTCGTTTGACAGGTGAAGGTGAAAAAAAAAAAGTGTTTCCTGTCTACCGCATCGAGGAGCCACTTGACGGAGATTTAAGCCCCGTATGCTGCTGTTGTTGTTGTTGATTATTTACTAACTTGTGTTGCTTTTTCCTACCTGTTTTCTACGGTCGATGGATGGTGTATGTACTGTATTATTATTATGTAATATTATTTATTATTATTATTATTGTTTTGTCAAGTTTCGCTTTGGGTTATTTCTATCTTTATTTTTTTTAATTTTATATATTTAGTTATTATTTATTTACACCCAAAAGTTCCTAAATTTTCTCACATTTACTCCATCTACTGTAGAACTTTTTTTTTTTTTTTTTTTTTTTTTAAGGCGAAGGAGAGGGATGGGTTAGGGAGTAGGATGGAGAGGGATGGGTTAGGGAGTAGGATGGAGAGGGAATAAAAAGAAAAGTGGGATGGGTAGGAATTGCAGTAGGATGAGGGGTGGAGAGAGAAGGATGGCCAAGAAGGGAGAGGGATGAGGAGGATGGGTCAAGGAGTAGGAAGGATGGCTAGGATTGAAGGGGGATGGAGATGGAAGGATAGAAGTGGGATGAGTAGGATGGGTCAGGGAATGTAGTGGGATGGAGAGGGAAGGATGTGGGATGAGAAGGATAAAGGGTGAAGAGAGAAGGATGGAGAGGGATGAGAAGGATGGGTCGAAGAGTGGGAAGGATGGCCAGGATTGAAGGTGGATGGAGATGGAAGTGGGATGAGTAGGATGGGTCAGGGAATGGAGAGGGAAGGATGTGGGATGAGAAAGATGGCTAGGATGGAAGGGGGATGGAGAGAGAAGGATAGTAAGGGAGTAGGATGGGTGAGAGAATGTAGTAGGATGGAGAAGGATAGCCAGAAAACGAAGAGAAAGGAGGAAGTAAAAATAGGATGAAGGAAGGATGGGAAATAATAATAATAATAATGAAGGAAGGAAGGAAGGAGAGGATAAAGTGAAGGAGGAAAAATAAAATCCTATGGTTTGAAAATGGAGGGAGGGAAATTGGAGTTAGGTAAAGGGGGACAGGCTTGGGGGTGGGGGAGGGGTGCGGGAATATGGGGACAGGCTTGGGGGAGTTGGGGGGGGGGGGGGGGGTGCGGGAATATGGGGACAGGCTTTCTACCCACCCCAAGCCTTAAATTATGGATGGTGGTGATAGTGGCAGTGATGGTGATGGTGATAATGGTAAGAATGGTGAAAATGGTGATGAGTGGATAAAAATAATTTGTGGTGGTGATAATAGTGGTGAAAAATGGTGATGGTGATAATGGAAAGAATGGTGATGGTGATGAGTGGATAAAAAATGATTGGTGGTGGTGAAAATGGTGGTAATGGTAATGATGGTGAATGGATAGAATGGATTTGGAGTGGTGATAGTGAGAATGATGGTACCGTATGAATAGTGATGTAGATGCGTAAAATGGTGAAAATGTTAAGAATGGTGATGAGTGGGTGATGGTGGTGGTGAAAATGTTAAAAATGGTGATGAGTGGATGATTGTGGTGGTGGTGAGAAAGGTGATAGTGATGAGTGTATAAAACTTATTTAGGTTGGTTATGGTGGTGATGAGAATGGTGAGTGATGAGTGGATAAAAAATGCTCTGGGGTGGTGATAATAGTGGTGAAAATGATGGTGATGGTGGTGGTGAGAATGGTGATGGTGGTAGGGTATAATATTATGAGATTATAGAACTGTTATGATATATAGGACGGGTGGAATGTGTGTGTGTTTGTGTGTTTGGATATGGGACGAATGGAACAGATTGGAATGGCGAAACAGCAGTGGAGGAAGACGAGCCGAGGACGAGAGGAAGATAAAACCACGAAGCGAGAAGATGGCACGAGGAAGCGAGAGGAATATTGAGTGAAGAGAAAGAGGTGAGAAATTGACACTCGTAGTTTAAAACAATTTGAGGGCCCTTACTGGAGCTCGATGAATTCTCCAAACTACTCCAGGCAACAGATTCCCTATTCGAAACACTGAAGCGTTTTGTGGCTTGGATTATTTGGAGGGTTCATAGAGCTCCAGTAAGGGCCCTCAAATTTTTAAAACTACGGGCCTCACAGAGAGAGAGAGATTATATTATTCGACTCTCAGACAGTCGACGAGATATCTACAGCTTTGACGACGTACAGTTGGACACATGAATGGGTGGTACAGCCTAAGTGAAAGATGGTCCATTTCTGCCAATATCAAGTTCCTTATTAGTGCCAAATAGGAGACATCAGGGGCAGAAGTCAGTATTGAGGATGGTGTGTGTGTGTGTGTGTTCCTTAGTGCAAAATAGGAGACATCAGGGACAGAAGTCAGTATTGAGGATGGTAATAAAAAGCAAGTACCTGATAATAGACACTGGTTACTCAAATGGGACAACAAGTATATTTCACCTGGGCTGTACATACCACCCATTCCTGTGTCCAACTGTACTACGTGATTAGTCTCCACCAATAGTTCTCTTGATTGATGCTAGTAAGTATTGTTTATCTTATTCTTGTAAAGTATTTATAGAGAACTGCTGGTGACTTTGTTTACACTGTGCCTCAATAGGTACACTCGGCAGCATAAGTACGCTTCATTTCCACTTACCTATGTATTAGTTATTGTGATGTAATACAATTTTAATGCAGAGATGACGGATATAGTTCTCGTATGGCAAAGTACAGTTGGACACAGGAATTGTGCTACAGTCCAGGTGAAATATACTTGTCCCATTTGAGTAACCAGTGTCTATTATCAGGTAGTTGCTTTTTATTACCATCCTCAATACTGACTTCTGCCCCTTGTGTCTCCTATTTGGCACTAATGAACTTGATATTGGGAGAAATTGACCATCTTTCACTTGGGATATACCTCGAATTCCTGTGTCCAACTGTACATACGTATGTTGTTAGAATAAAAACTGGTTCAGAATACAACTATCTGGTCATATTAGCATTATTAAAGACAAGGAATGGACGTGAATTTATGCTGCCGGCTGTGCAATGCTACACTTGATATTAATTTGGAAGGAAACTGTTTGCCTTGATTATGTAATGTGTATTTTTTTTTTTAAGTACAGTACTAGATTATGTAATGTGTATTTTTTTTTTAAGTACACTACTAGATTATGTAATGTGTATTTTTTTGTTAAGTACAGTACTAGATTATGTAATGTGTATTTTTTTTTTAAGTACAGTACTAGATTATGTAATGTGTATTTTTTTTTTTTAAGTACAGTACTAGATTATGATTGTAATGTTTGAGATAATTATTGATATCTGACGTTGATGTAAATATTATCATTTTAATATAACTAACTATAATATCTTTCATGTTTTATTAATTTGTTCTGTTATAATACAAATATAAATGTGATCCTGTTTTTAAGGGTGTGTGGGAGTAGGGGACAGGCTTGGGGGGGGGGATTGGGGGGGTGTAGGAGTAGGGGGACAGGCTTGGGGAGGGGGGGTTAGGGAGGTGCGGGACTAGGGGGGACAGGCTTTCTACCCCCCCCTCAAGCCTGTTTCCCTATTCCCGCCCCCCCCAGTCCCCCCCCCAAGCCTGTCCCCTACTCCCACACCCCCTTAACTCCTGAATATCTTTTTTTTTTTTTTCGATTATTTAACTGTTGTTATTTTTTAAGAAGTGCTGAATGAGGTGACACAACTTTTTGCGCCAAGTGAACTGGGAATGTTTGAATGAAGAGAGGAAAGATCACCACTACAACTACCACCACCACCACGACTACAACTACCACCACCACCACTACAACTACCACCACCACCACTACAACTACCACCACCACCACTACAACTACCACCACCACCACTACAACTACCACCACCACAACAACTACCACATCTACCACCACCACTACAACTACCACCACCACACCAAGACTACCACCACCACACCAAGACTACCACCACCACTACAATGACCACCACAACAACTACCACAACTACCACCACCACCACTACAACTACCACAACTACCACCACCACTACAACTACCACCACCACACCAAGACTACCATCATCACTACAATGACCACCACAACAACTACCACAACTACCACCACCACTACAACTACTACGACCACCACCACCACCACTACTACAACTACCACTACCACTACAACTACAACTACACTACCACCACCACTACAACTACTATGACCACTACAACTACCACCACCACTACAACTACCACCACCACTACAACTACCACCACCACTACAACTACCACTACCACAACAACTACCACTATCACCACCACCACAACGACCCACTACCACAACAACTACCACTACCACAACTACGATGACCACCACCACTACAACCACAACTACTACGACGACCACCACCACAACAATGACCACCACTACCACCACAACAACTACCACCACCACCACAATGACCACTACAACCACAACTACTACGACGACCACCACCATCACCACCACTACCACTACCACCACCACTACCACCACCACCACAACAACCACCACAACAACAACCACCACAACTACCACCACCACTACCACCACCATATGGACAGTTATAAACAAACAGGAATTAGCATAGGTAAGCAATGTCCTCCCTTTTTTAATTTCTAGGACCAAAGTTGACACCAATTCTCCTTTTTTATTTATATATATTTTTTAGTTTATTAGTGACATTGCTAACATATCTTTTTTTTATTATAATTTTTTTTTTTTTTTTTTTTTTTTTTTTTTTTTTGCGACATTGCTAATCTATTCTTAATCTAGGACATACCGTACTTTAACCCCTATTCTCCATTTCTTTATAAAATTAACTAACTAGACAGTAGAATAAACGAGTAGATGGAAGGAAGGAAGGTTGTTAAAGTTCAGTGAGAAATAAATGACGAAATAAAATGAGCAACAATCGACCACAATGTTATCAAAAAAAAATATGTAATGGCAGAATAGAGTTACTAAATAATGACTATAAAATGAAAGTGGAAATAATTAAGGAACACACAGAGGTTGGATGGTATAAATAGATACACCTCAGCCCCCGCCCCCCCCCCCCCCAGCCTGTCCCCTACGCCCACACACCCCTTAATTGAAAGTTTTGATAAATCTGAAGCTACGGATTCTTCCTCCAAACTATCCATGCAACAGACCACCATTATTTTTATTATTTATTATTTATCATTTTAAATCATCTTTACCCATTATTCTTATTATTTATTATTTATCATTTTAAATCATCTTTACCCATTATTCTTTTAAATCATTTTTACCCATTATTCTTTTAAATCATTTTTACCCATTATTCTTATTATTTATTATTTATCATTTTAAATCATCTTTACCCATTATTCTTTTAAATCATCTTTATCCATTATTATTATTATTTATTATTTATCATTTTAAATCATCTTTACCCATTATTCTTTTAAATCATTTTTATCCATTATTCTTATTATTTATTATTTATCATTTTAAATCATCTTTACCCATTATTCTTTTAAATCATTTTTACCCATTATTCTTATTATTTATTATTTATCATTTTAAATCATCTTTACCCATTATTCTTATTATTTATCATTTTAAATAATCTTTACCCATTATTCTTATTTATTATTTTTTCTTCCTGTTCATGGCATATTTTGGAGGAAATCTCAAATGTCTCAAAAATATTCTGCATATAGACAAAAACAGGTATGAAATTATACCTTATAATATATAATTATTGTTATTATTATTATAATTATTATGATTATGATTATTAAATTATTGCTATTATTATAATGATTATGAGTGTTATTATTATTATGATTATTATTAGTGTTATTATTATTATAATTATTATTAGTGTTATTATTATTATAATTATTATGAGTTATGATTATTATAATTATTATTATTATTATTATTTTGTCTTTTAGGACGTACACTCAAGGTCAAAAGTCGTGTCATGAGAGTTAGGGCCATATTCAAGAACATCTTTGGTGGTGTATACGATGGTGTGGTACTGTACGACGGCTCTGTTATCATCGTACCGGTACCACAAGAACGTTCTTGAATATGGCACTTAAATTAAGGGGGAAGTTTTGTAGGTAAATCTGGAGCAACTGAATCCTCCAAACTATTTCAAGCAACAGAACACCATTATTTTTGTTCTTCTGGTCCTGTTTCCTGGCATACTGTTGGAGGCTTCTGATTTCTCCTGACTAAGCCACGAAACAAGCTCCTTCAATTTAGATGTGTGTTATCATAATAAACTGCAATGTACAGTTGCCAAAAAAGGTATTGCGACAGCTATTGATACAACATTAAATATATTGTTTGTAGGGATTATAAGTATGTATTAACAGAAATAGATATTCATACCCTTCTGTAATACATACTTGTAATCCCTACAAACAACTATGGACATTAATATATTAAAAAAATGTTGTATCAATAGTTGTCGCAATACCTTTTTTGGCAACTGTACATTGCAGTTTATTATAACTTGGCCTATATGTATAAGTTTATTTTTATTTTTTTACCCACAATGGCAAGGTTATGTTTATTTGTACACAAGGTAGGAAGGGTAGCTACACCCGAGCTCGTAAATTCGCGACTACGTAATTGGATGATTATTCCATTTGAGCTGGTAACATTGATTTGGGGAGGAATCAGAGTTGGTGGAACATAGTAGAGGGACATGATACACTCTTTCACCTACAATGACACCTTCCCCACACAGTGTTACCAGCTCAGATGACGTAAACATTTGGGGACGTGGTCGGGAATTTATGAGCTCGAATGTAAAGTTGAGCAAATAGGAAATGAGACAAATCTGGCAACATTACTACCACTCAAATGTTCAGCCAATCACGTTCCACCTTACATTGGCTCTGGGTTCCCAGTGATATTGTCATTAAAGATAAGAGAGCTTACTACAAATTACTGTAAGATGTTGCCATATTTTTCTTGCACTTTCTACTTGTTCAATTGTGGTGGTGATCATAAACGGTGAATAAAACCCACTCTTGTGGGTTTCTATATGTTGTAAACGTAAACCTTCGTAAACAACAGCGTGTGTAAGAATTCTTGTGGCCAATTGTTCAGTTGGACACATGAATGAATGGGTGGTACAGCCCAAGTGAAAGATGGTCCATTTCTCCCAATATCAAGTTCCTTATTAGTGCCAAATAGGAGACATCAGGGGCAGAAGTCAGTATTGATGATGGTAATAAAAAGCAAGTACCTGATAATAGACACACAATGGTTACTCAAATGGGACAACAAGTATCTTTTACCACCTGGAGGGCTGTACCAACCATTCCTGTGTCCAACTGTACGTGTGAGGGTGTACAGTCACGAACCTTAATGAGTATACAGGTGTGTTTCGACTACCCAGGTGATGGAGTATTAAAGGGGTGTGGGAATTGGGGGACAGGCTTGGGTTGGGGATTGGGGGGTGCGGGAGTAGGGGGACAGGCTTGGGTTGGGGGTTGGGGGTGCGGGAGTAGGGGGACAGGCTTGGGTTGGGGATTGGGGGGTGCGGGAGTAGGGGGACAAGCTTGGGGTGGGTAGAAAGCCTGTCCCCTATTCCTGCACCTCTCTAACCCCTTTCCAGCCTGTCCCCCTACTCCCAAACCCCCCTAACCCCTTTCCAAGCCTGTCCCCCTACACCCGAACCCCCCTAACCCCTTTCCAAGCCTGTCCCCCTACACCCGCACCCCCTTAACAACCAGACCTGGACATACTTTATTAGGGTTGTATGATTGTATGAATAAATATCCTCGGTGTATGAAGTAATGTATTTATTAATGTTTTTTTATTTTGTTTATCTTTATTATAAGCTTATTGAATGTTGTAACCCTTGATGTATATAATATTGACATTATTTATCATTATTTATATGAGTAGATTATACAAATTGAGCGTCTGTAATGCTTGTTCAGATTATAAGTATAAAATGTTAAAGGACCCTGTGATCATGTATGAAAACTGGAGGCTTTTATTTTCTCCTGACTTTACCACGAAACACGAACTCCTTCCTTCCAATGAATGGGTTGAGGGTATAGAACACTTTAGGTACAGTTGCCAAAAAAGGTATTGCGACAACTATTGATACAACATTAAATATATTAATGTCCATAGTTATTTGTAGGGATTATAAGTATGTATTACAGAAGGAAATATACATATCCTTCTGTTATACATGCTTATAGTCCCTACAAATAGTTGTGGATATTACTAGGGTTAAATTTCTATCAAGATTTGTCGCAATACCTGTTTTGGCAACTGTACATTGGAACACCTTGATTCCTCCAAAGTAAGTCGGG
Organism: Petrolisthes manimaculis; assembly: GCA_034508575.1. Taxonomy (NCBI): domain Eukaryota; kingdom Metazoa; phylum Arthropoda; class Malacostraca; order Decapoda; family Porcellanidae; genus Petrolisthes; species Petrolisthes manimaculis. Next base: position 63,240 of record JAWZYT010002350.1, on the reverse strand, counting down.
AAACCAGACCAAGAAAAACTGTCAGCGGTACATGGGTGGGTAAGTGGGGATGGGGAGGAAGGGAGTGAGAGAGGAAGAAGTTTATGGGTAAGTCGAGGGTAGGGAAGGAAGGGAATGAGAAGCTTATGGGTAAGTAGTAGAAGAGAGAGACAAGGGAGGGAGGCTCTTCTAGCTAATGTTGACCGTAATGAGACAGTTCTAGGGTTGGTTGGAAGCACAGGAGCATCGTTACAACAACAACAACAACGCCAGCAGCTTAGGTGAGGACTGTTGTGTTGGCAGGGGTACACGAACAGGGGGGCACAGTTTAAGGGGGTGTGGGAGTAGGGGACAGACTGGGGGGGGTGCCCACCATCTCGTGAGTGTGTGTGTAATGGGGGTCCTGGTGGCACCATTACTACGATATGCTGGCCAGTGTGGTTGGATGTCAGCAGTAATTTCCGGTATTACGTGTGTGTAGGTGTGTGTGTTCGTCTGAGTCTACAGGGGTGTGTGTGTGTGTTCGTCTGAGTCTACATGGGGGGGGGGGTGTCTTGTCGCTAATGTTGTGGCTGTATACCTAACCTACCTACCTACCTCCCTCTCTCTACATTTTAACACAATAATCCTTGGTAAAGTGGAGGGTGGGTGGATAATGCTGAATAGAAGAAGAATAATAATTTTAGGGCTTTATGCCTATCGACTCATGGTGTTGGTCATTAAGGCTGTCAGAGAGTTTTGTTACATCAACATATCTTCCCCCAGCCTACAAGGTTGCTATCCTTGTTTTTACGGCCGGGTAAAGTCATGGTCTAATGTACTGCAACCTGGTGAATAAAAGCGAGCTATTTGAGTTAATTTTATGAACCAAAATTGCACACACCAACAGCTATAGTTTCGGATCATTTTTCGAAGCCATCTCATTGGAAGGTGTTGCAGTACAGTTGGACACAGGAATTCGAGGAATAGCCCAAGTGAAAGATGGTCAATTTCTCCCAATATCAAGTTCCTTAGTGCCAAATAGGAGACACCAGGGGCAGAAGTCAGTAATGAGGATGGTAATAAAAAGCAACTACCTGATAATAGACACTGGTTACTCAAATGGGACAAGTATATTTCACCTGGGGTGTAGCACAATTCCTGTGTCCAACTGTACATTAGACCATGACTTTACCTACTTACTGCTAGGTGAACAGGGACATAGGGGCTTAGGATCGAACCACAGTGTTGTATAATGCTCTCGAGACCATGACCACTAGAAACAATCTCCTTCAATATAGATGGTGTGTGTTTCGTGGCAATGTTTGAAGTACCTACTCGCTAATCTCAAACTTTCTGACTACATCACAGGGGGTCCTTTAATCTGTGCTTCCCAGTAGGATAAATAAGCGTTGTAATTGGTTCACTAGTGTGTTTATTCCATTTGAGCTGGTAACATTGATTTGGGGAGGAATCAGAGTAGGTGGAACATAGTAGAGGGACATGATACAATATTTCACCTACAATGACACCTTCCCCACACAGTGTTACCAGCTCAGATAACATGAGGCTTCACAGTAGGATAAATAGCGTTGTAATTGGTTCACTAGTGTGTCAAATGATTCGAAACTTCAACCACAAGAACTGGATACAAGTTTTGGATTGCGAATGTACAGTCACGAGCACTAATAAGTTTACAGGTGTGCTTCGAATACCTGCATGGAGACAGTCAATAAATGAACAATAAGATCTCCATTGGAATTACTTACTTTGTTGGTAAAATGGATCTTTTCGAAGCTTCAACCAAACCTGTATAGTTATTAGTGCTCGTGAGTGTACAGTTGGACACATGAATGGTTGGTACAGCCCTCCAGGTGGTGAAAGATACTTGTTGTCCCATTTGAGTAACCATTGTGTGTCTATTATCAGGTACTTGCTTTTTATTACCATCCTCAATACTGACTTCTGTCCCTGATGTCTCCTATTTGGCACTAAGGAACACACACACACACACACACACACACACACTGCATTCGAACTCAGCCTCTATAGGTGTACTGAGTGGGGAAATGAACAATACCAGGCGATTCGAAGCTTTCTGCTCCTCACACTTTGGTCAGAAATTATGTATCACGAGTGTACATACCAAGAGTGAATTAATTACCCCTTTTAATTGCCTTAGTAATGGAGTGAGTGGACGGAACGACAATGAAACCAGAGGCAAAGGAAGGAAAATGTCCACAGATAGTTGGGACAAACAAACTTATTTTTCTTTTTCAAGTATTGGAAACCGAAGGCCCCATTGATTTTCAGTTACAGATGAAATACTGGAGCCGGGGACACCACCATGGCCAGCTGTACAGTAGACGGTAATAATTCCTGCCTTTTTTCTATATGTTGGGGAGAGAGAGAGAGAGAGAGAGAGAGAGAGAGAGAGAGAGAGAGAGAGAGAGAGAGAGAGAGACTGACACAGACAAAACAGAGACAGGCGTTCGAAACAGACAGACAGACAGAATGAGACAAACAGACATTCAGTGATGCCTCGAAAAAGACAGGCAGACAAAGAGGGAGGCCTCGAAAACACACACACAGACATACATATACAGTGAGGTATCGAAACAGACAGAAAGCCTGTCCCCTACTCCCGCACCCCCCAAACCTCCCCCCACCCCAAGTCTGTCCTCCTACTCCCCCCCAAAGCCTGTCCCCTACTCCCGCACCCCCCAAACCTCCCCCCCCAAGTCTGTCCCCCTATTCCCGCACCCCCTCAACTGATAAATTTACATGAATGGAATTAATCACATTTTGAGTTTGAAAAGATTGAATCCAGACCATTCACGAATTTATGTCACCGACTGTACACTCATTACTTTGGAAATAATGAAAAAAAAAACTAAAAACATTATAAATTATTTGTTCATATTCCATTTAGAGTTTGAAAAAAAAAAATGTTCATATCTTATTTAAAATAATGGTTCATATATATATATATATATATATATATATATATATATATATATATATATATATATATATATATATATATATATATATATATATATATATATATATAAAATCATATCTTATTTGGGTTTGAAAATTTGAATGCAAGATATGTGTTTTTGTTTTAATTGTTGTTGGTTTGTTTTTGTTGTTGTTGTTTTTGTTGTTGTTGTTTTGTTGTTGTTTTTGTTGTTGTTGGTTTGTTGTTGTTGTTGTTGTTTGGAATGTGGCCTTATTTTGTCTCGAAATCCGTGGACAAAGAGAGTTTCTGAAAATATGAGGCCCCTGGTGATGGAGTTTGTTATCAAGTATATACTGGTGGAGAGAGAGAGAGAGAGAGAGAGAGAGAGAGAGAGAGAGAGAGAGAGAGAGAGGGAGGGAGGGAGGAAAAGTAAGAGTGACACACACACACACAAACAGACAGGGACAAAGAGACAGAGAGTGTAAGAAGGTAAATGAGGGTGACACACACACACACACACACAAACACACGCACACACAGAGAGAGAGAGAGAGAGAGAGAGAGAGGGGAAGGGGAGTGAGAGTGACACACACACACACAGATGGGAACAGTAAGAGACACACACACACACACACACACAGAGAGAGAGAGAGAGAGAGAGAGAGATAGTAAGTATGGGTGGTTTGGGCTGGTCAGTGATGAATAGTGGTATTTGCAGGATCATTAAAGAGAGAGAGAGAGAGAGAGAGAGAGAGAGAGAGAGAGAGAGAGAGAGAGAGAGACCCCCGTTGTAGAGTCATGCATGATGTGCTGTCTTTCCCGACGATAACACACACACACACACACACACACACACACACACACCGATTTGTTATGATAGGTTAGGAAGGTAGAATTTGAATGATACTGTAATCTCTCTCTCTCTCTCTCTCTCTCTCTCTCTCTCTCTCTCCACACACACACACACACACACACGGTTATTCAGTCTTTATAGTTCAGTCTTCATTCATCCTCGGTCCAATAACTTCAGGTTTATTTCATGCATGCTCTCTCTCTCTCTCTCTCTCTCTCTCTCTCTCTCTCTCTCTCTCTCTCTCTCTCTACAGGGACTACAGGGACATTTTCCAACTCAGTGAGGGAACAACCAGGAATCATGGCTACAAACTTGAACTGAAGCGATACAACCGTGATCGGTGTGGTAAATTCTTTACGTACAGCATCTGCGGTACTTGGAACGCGCTTCCTGCTGATGTAGTCAACAGCAACTCTGTGGATCAGTTCAAGTCCAGATTAGACAAAGTCTTAAATCACCGTCTAGGTGTTTAAGCCGTTGTGTGAGTGTTCCTTGATGGTTTCACATGACCCATTCAAGGACGGTCACATACTTGCACAACTAAACCCACAGGTACCCTCTTTGTATGGATCGTAAGGTCTTCTAGGGTACTTCTTTTCCTTGTAACTCCTTGTAACTCTCTCTCTCTCTCTCTCTCTCTCTCTCTCTCTCTCAATCACCCTCCGGCCCCCCTCCCTCTCTCTCTTTCTCTCTCTCTCTCTCTCACACACAGAGATTAAGGGGCAATATTCTTTCCTCCTCATTCCTCTTCCTCCTTTCCTCTCCAATTCATTTCCCCGTTCAGGTCACAGGAAGGTCACCAGATCACTCCATTGTGTGTGTGTGTGTGTGTGTGTGTGTGAGTGTGTGTGTGTGAGTGTGTGTGTGAAAGGAAAGGGAGAATAAGATGAATAAATAGTAAAAAGGGAAGGAGGGAAAAGGAAAGAAGAGAAGTCAGATGCAGGATTCTCTCTCTCTCTCTCTCTCTCTCTCTCTCTCTCTCTCTCTCTCTCCTTGCTTCTTACCCTTCCTTCCTTTCTTGCTCCCTCCCTCCCTCCCTTCCTTCCTTCCTGTTCTCCCTCCTTCCCTCTCTCTCTTCCCCTCCTCCCTTTCTTACCTTCCTTCCTCTCTCCCTCCCTTTCCCTCCCACTCTCCCTCCCTAGGTATTTCTCTGTTCTTTCCTCCATCTCTCTCCATTCATAATCCCTCCTTCCCTCCCTCCCTTCCTTCCTTCCTTCCTTCCTTCCTTTCTTTCTTCCTTCCTTCCTTCCCTCCCTCTCTCTTCCCTCCTTCCCTCCCTCCCTCCTTCCCTTCTCTCTTTTTTTTTTTTTTCGAGTTTATTGTTTATTTTTGGGGTGGGCTTGATATATTTATTTTTCTTTGGGGGGGAGGTATTTTTTGAAGGTTGGGGTGTTTATCTGGGGGTGGGGTTTGTTTATTTTTTGAGTTGGGTTTGTTGTTAGTCTTCATAATTTCGTATGAGTTACGCCCATAAATATAGTAAGTTACGTTTTCTTTCATGCATATAGTGGTTAAGAGAAAACGATATATATACAGGGAACACTTTTATTTATATTAACGTTAAGGAGAGGAAGGAAGGAAGGAAGGAAGGAAAGGAAGGAAGGAAGGGAGGGAGGAAAGGAAGGAAGGAAGGGAGGGAGGGAAGAAGGAAGGAAGGTAAGAAGGAAGGAAGAGAGGGAAGGAAGGAAGAGAGGGATGGAAGGAAGGTAAGAATGAAGGAAGGGAGGGAGGGAGGAAAGAAAGAAAGAAAGAGAGGAAAGGGAAAGAACGAAGAAAGAAAGAAAGGGAGGGAGGGAGGAAAGGTAAACGGTTGTCGATGAATTGGAAGGTTAAAAATTATACCAGAAAACAGACTACTACTACTACTACTACTACTACTACTACTACTACTACTACTACTACTACTACTACTACTACTACTACTACTACTACTACTACTACTACTACTACTACTACTACTACTA
>JAWZYT010002350.1:40000-52500 GCA_034508575.1 Petrolisthes manimaculis | reverse complement strand
TTCCATGGGGTCGTGTTGTGGTAAGATATGTTGCTGGTTGTTGTGGAAACTAATGATCTCTGTCTCGTTTTGCAGTGGAGATTGTGTCTTGTCTCTCTTTCCTGACTTCAGCCTCTTGTAGAGGACATAATTATGGACAGCTATGATGATGAACAACACAACCCCGACCACACCAGCTGACACGGAGATAATAAATACAGGAGAATAACCCTCTTGGTCAGGTTGGTACTCCTTGGAATCTGTATCTATGTCACCGTTTGTTGGTGTTGGCAGTGAAGGGGATGGTGTGGTCCAATGCTGTGATGTTGGCTGTGTTGTTGGTGGTGTTGGCTGTGGTGGTGGTGGTGGTGGTGGTGGTGTTGGTGGTGGTGTTGGTTTACTTAAAGGTACTTTAGGAACAGGATTGCACCCAACAGCATAGTATGGATAGCCTTTGAAATAAACTTCAATCTTTGTGGCTTTATTCCAATATGTTAGTATGCTCTTTTTGAAAGTGTGGTTAATATATACAGAGTAGTAAGTGTAACCATTCCCATCTATTTCCTCCCGCAGCTCAGTGTGATGCCAATCATGTTCGTTGCCAAACATATATTTTTCTATCTTTATTCTTAATGGCTGATGAGAGACTCTTGTGGTGATAGCAATTTCCATGTAATCGAATATGTTTCCAATCTTCAGGTATAAAGGGATATTTGGTGATAAGCCGATATTGACCCTACACTCCTGCTTCCATAAGGGTGATAACACACTATAAACATCACAATTATGACTGCTGTAAAGGTCGTCCTTAGTCAAGTAACATTCTTCGACCGTATTCCCAGGCCATCCCTCTGCCAAAGCCATCATCACACTAGGCAGTAGCAGGAGGAACATGTTATAGTACATCCTGGCTCTTGTTACAGCTCAGTGTAGGTCAGAATATTACTTGATAGTTCTGGGTATATATTCCAGTGAAGATAACAGTAGACAGGACGTGATAAACAACAAACACGATTCAGTCCTTACTGGAGGAACGACTTGTACATCCTGGCTTGGCTCTTCAAGTCTGAAGATTTCTTGAGAGATCTGGCTACATCCCAGTGAGGGTGACAACAGAGTGAATATGAATAACCATCAAAACAATAATTCACTCCCTACATCACTGTCCTCCTTCGTAAACTTAGTTTTGCAGTTCTGTCTTCACTTCACCAGTTTTACGAGCCGTACAATCTTCACTAAACCTTGTTGATGTGTGTGTATGTTTGTGAACAGGGAGGGTAGTTCATTTCAAAATCAGAGAGCCAGTTTCTTCACCAGTGTGAAATGTCCAACCCAACTCTTCACACACAGGAGTCCCTTAAATGTCCAACCCAACTCTTCACACCATTGTAGAGTTATCAGCATCTGAGGTTAAGAGTCAGTGAGTAACACAGGGCTGGTTTGTGTACACCTCACCTCACTACAACCAGTGACAAAGTGATCTCTATAGGAAATCCTCTTCCTCTCAAACTCATAATCTGACGACAAAATGTTTTTATATTCTCGTAACTCACTACGTCATGAGATTATCCAAGTTCCTTATCATCAGTTACATGTTGGGAAATATAACAACAGGAAACAATAGTCGAGATACACAGCCATAGGCAATAGACAACAGTAATGACATACTTACTGTCCCACCTTTTGATTAATGACCTTCTCTCTCTCTCTCTCTCTCTCTCTCTCTCTCTCTCTCTCTCTCTCTCTCTCTCTCTCTCTCTGTGGGGTGCCACAAGGGTCAGTTTTAGGCCCAATCCTATTCCTAGTTTACATAAACAATGAAGGTCTCTCATGCATAATATCGAAGTTTGCCGATGACACTAAAATTGCTAATACAGTACTCACTAATGCACAAACTAAAGAAATGCAAGATAATCTCGATAAATTGTCGAATTGGGCGAAAACTTGGCAAATGTCCTTCAATGCAGATAAATGTAAAGTACTCCATATCGGACATCGTAACGTAACTGCAAACTACTCGTTAAATGGTAATCAAATTAAAAGCGTGGATCAAGAGATAGACTTAGGGGTCACAATATCAAGTAACCTAAAACCCAGTCAGCAATGTACGGAAGTAATTAAGAAAGCAAATAAAACTATCGGCTTTATTGGCAGAGCATTCGAGTATAAGTCCAAAGACACAATCCTCACTTTGTATAATTCCTTGGTCCGTCCCCTTATGGAATATTGTGTCCAAGCCTGGTGCCCGTACTACCAGAAAGATATAGTAAAATTGGAACGAGTCCAACGTAGAGTTACTAAAATGATACCATGTCTACGAAACAAAACGTATGAAGAGCGGCTAAATGAATTGAATCTATTCCCATTAGCACAACGTAGATTGAGAGGCGACTTAATCCAGGTATTCAAAATAATCAATGGCATAGACAATATGGACTGCAACAAATATTTCAATATCGATCAATCAAACTACACGAGAGGTAATGGCTGTAAAATCATAGGTAAATCTTTTAATTCACACGAATCCAAGAATTTCTTTTTTAACCGAGTCGTCAACTTATGGAATGGGCTTCCCCGTAACGTAATAGAATTTAACACAGTAGATAGCTTCAAACGTCGCCTAGATAAACACCTTGCATCTAATCCCCGACTTTCGATGTTTACTAATGAATAATTTTTTGCCCATTACAAGTGGCAAGTTAGCCAAATTTCAACTACTTTCTATCTTTCCTATAAAATTTCCTTGTGGAGTTTTCTCTACCAACTCCACAAGGTTCTGACTCCTGACTTTATTTCCAGTACGGCTCAGGCCGGAGGGAGTGGAGGGTGGGGAGAGAGCCTTCTACTTTGCTATCCTTACCTACGACTATCACTGGGGAGATATTCATTCTCTACCAGTAACCTTCTAATCAGATCACTCCGTGTGGACCGTAAGGTCTGTTGTGGTCTGTGATTCTATGTAACTCTATGTAACTCTTCCTCAGGTGACATATGATACAGTGACACGCCTCACTTCTCATCTTTCCCTCATCACAGACTGAAGTAGGACCTTGTAACTTGATGATACAGTGATGTGTGTATGTGTGTGTGTGTGTGTGTGTGTGTGTGTGTGTGTGTGTGTTATTCTTAGAAGTTATTTACTGTGTTGACTATGGTTGGTATGACGCTTTTCTTATATCTGTCTTTGGTTTCTCTGATAGGTTTAATCTTGTTTGTGTGTGTGTGTGTGTGTGTGTAGCGATATCAAAACATCCTAATGTCTTTGTGTGTATGTATGTGTATGTGTTTGTTTATTTCTCTCTTTCTTTTAACCAAACATTTTACCAAACATTAACATTATAAGCTTAAGTGGGTGTGGGAGTAGGGGACAGGCTTGGGGGGGGTGGGACTGAGGGGGTGCGGGAATAGGGGGACAGGCTTGAGGTGGGTAGAAAGCCTGTCCCCCTGTTCCTTCAACCCCTAACCCCCCCAAACCCCCCCCCCCAAGCCTGTCCCCCTACTCCTGCACCCCTTAACCCCCCCCCCAAGCCTGTCCCCCTACTCCTGCACCCCTTAACCCCCCCCCCCAAGCCTGTCCCCTACTCCTGCACCCCCCAAAACCCTCCAAGCCTGTCCCCTACTCCTGCACCCCTTAACCCCCCCCCCAAGCCTGTCCCCTACTCCTGCACCCCCCAAAACCCTCCAAGCCTGTCCCCCTATTCCCCCCCCCCTTAAGGTGGTAATTCACTTTTGTTACATTGGAGTGCCTTGATTCCTCCAAAATATATATACCAGGAAACAACAGGACCAGATGAACACAAATAATGGTGTTCTGTTGTTGCTTGGAATAGTTTGGAGGATTCAGTTGCTCCAGATTTACCAACATAAAATTTCACCCTTAATTAAGAGACTGACACACACACACACACACACACACAAACACACACACACACATACACACACACACACACACACACACACACATACACACACATCCCCTACACACACACACACACACACACACACACAAAGGTCATATTTATATCCGGTATATATTCTTAACTCAGTAACTAAAAAAATGTTTAGGAAATGAACAATACAAGATTATTTATTTTATAGTATATATATTATAATATATGTATAGTGTGTATATAATGTATAGTATGTATATAGTAATGTATATAATGTATAGTATAATATTATAGTATATGACTTTTTGTATAGATTAATATATTATTGGTTAAACTTACTAACATATAATACAACTGTTTCTTCAAGTTAGGTTAGGTTAGGTTTGGTTAGGTTAGGTTATAATGGTTAGGTTAGGTTAGGTTAGGTTAGGTTAGGTTATAATAGTTAGGTTAGGTTGGGTTAGGTTAGGCTAGGTTAGGTTAGGTTATGTTATGTTATAATAATTAGGTTAGGTTAGGTTAGGTTAGGTTAGGTTATAATGGTTAGGTTAGGTTTGGTTAGGTTAGGTTATAATGGTTAGGTTAGGTTAGATTAGGTTAGGTTAGGTTAGGTTAGGTTAGGTTAGGTTATAATGGTTAGGTTAGGTTAGGTTAGGTTAGGTTAGGTTAGATTAGGTTAGGTTAGGTTAGGTTAGGTTAGGTTTGGTTAGGTTAGGTTAGGTTATAGGTTAGGTTATAATGGTTAGGTTTGGTTAGGTTAGGTTAGATTAGGTTAGGTTAGGTTAGGATAGATTAGGTTAGGTTAGGTTAGTTTAAGTTTATAATGGTTAGGTTGGGTTTCTATTCCAAGCAACAGGACTCCATTATTTGGTGTTAGTCTGTGTATGTTCTTACCCTGCTGACTACGTGTAGGACCTGTAGTAGAGGTAAGTGAGAAGAAGATTCCTGAGGTAGGTTCTAACGCGTTTATTATAGGCCACAGAGGGGAGAGAGTACAACGTCTGTGTTCCAGCCAAGCCGCCCCGAGTCTCTCTGACTACGTCACTTCCGGCTGGCTGGCGGAAGGATATGTAATATGTGTGTATCGAGGCAGGATGCTTTATTGGGGATACACACATACATATTAATATGGATATACATATAAAGAATGTATAGAATGGAACATATATGAATGGGAGTGTAGAATAATGTTCAGAGGTGATATATGGCTGGCACTCGTTCTTGTAGGTTGTGTACGTGAGTGAGGAAGATGCGGGATATACGAACTTATTATCTACAGTCTGGTCCTGTTTCCTGGCATACTTTAAAGACTTCTCCAAATCCAACTTTGTTCTTTGCCCATTCTGTCCTATTATGTCTTAATAATTAATTAACTAGATGTACAGTCACCATCAAATATCCACCCACACTTTCCTTCCATCGTGTAAATAAATCAGTATCATATCAAAATATAATCATACAACAACAACAACAACAACAACACCTTACGTCAACTCAATCCCCTCAATTATTATTATTATTATTATGAGGTGGTGCAAAATCATACACGTGTTGTTCTTTATTATCAAGATATTTACTAGGAAGGAAGGAAAGTGTGGGTGGATATTTGATTGTGGATGTACAGTCACGTGCCATAATAAGTATCCAGGTTTTGTTGTTAAAGTTTGGAATCATGGGACATAACCAGTGAACCAATTTATTACACATTATCCTGTCTCATATTTCCTGAAGCTGATTGATTACTCCATCAGGAAATTACAAGTAAACAGGGATACTTTTAATGTGTGCTGACTGTTTATTGACAAGTAAACAGGGATACTTTTAATGAGTAGTGACTGTTTATTGACAAGTAAACAGGGATACTTTTAATGTGTGGTGACTGTTTATTGACAAGTAAACAGGGATACTTTTAATGTGTGCTGACTGTTCATTGACAAGTAAACAGGGATACTTTTAATGTGTGCTGACTGTTCATTGACAAGTAAACAGGGATACTTTTAATGTGTGCTGACTGTTCATTGACAAGCAGATATCATTGTAGTTTATATATAATTACTGTATTTGTTATTACTCTGTGGGTACATAAGGTGTTTACATATTCCACCTCCGACTGCTTATATATTTAGTCCTGGTGAGAATGTACCAATTCCTTCCTACTTATGATAACCTTACATACACGCTACAAGTCTGCTACACATCACAATATATGATACACTTTGTTGATGTTATGTAGTGCATAATTATTATATGGTATTGAAACTAGGTAGTAATATTACTTTAAATCTAAATCACAGGATATTGAACATGACTCTTTTCGACACATAATAATGTCACAGTTCATTCTGCCTAGACATACAAAGCACATATTACCACATTACACTATCAAACTCATTCCCAAGTCCTTCTATTTATCTTCCATATAATAATCGAATGATGCATAGAGACTGTTTACACTCTCATGGGCTGACCCTCTGTTGTCATTATCACACCTGGCCCCTACACTGGCTACAGGTCCCAGGTCACTCACTTCACAGTAGATGTGTGTCTCAGGGTCATCTTCCATAGGGTCGTGTTGTGGTGAGAGATGTTGCTGGTTGTTGTGGAAACTAATGATCTCTGTCTCGTTTTGCAGTGGAGGTTGTGCCTGGTCTCCCTTGCAGAGAAAATAACACAAGACAGCTATGGTGATGAGCAACACAACCCCGACCACACCAGCTGACACGGAGATAATAAATACAGGAGAATAACCCTCTTGGTCAGGTTGGTACTCCTTGGAATCTGTATCTATGTCACCGTTTGTTGGTGTTGGCAGTGAAGGGGATGGTGTGGTCCAATGCTGTGTTGTTGTTGTTGTTGTTATTGTTGTTGTTGGTGTTGTTGTTGTTGGTGTTGTTGTTGGTGGTGGTGGTGGTGGTGTTGGTGTTGTTGTTGTTGTTGGTGTTGTTGTTGGTGTTGGTGGTGGTGTTGGTTTAATTAAAGGTACATTAGGAACAGGAATGCACCCAACAGCATAGTATGGATAGCCTTTGAAATAAACTTCAATCTTTGTGACTTTATACCAATATGTTATTATGCTCTTTTTGAAAGTGTGGTTAATATATACAGAGTAGTAAGTGTAACCATTCCCATCTATTTCCTCCCGCAGCTCAGTGTGATGCCAATCATGTTCGTTGCCAAACATAATTTTTTCTATTTTTATTCTAAATGGCTGATGAGAGACTAATGTGGTGATAGCAATTTCCATGTAATCGAATATGTTTCCAATCTTCAGGTATAAAGGGATATTTAGTGATAAGCCGATATTGGCCCTGCACTCCTGGTTCTTTACGGGTGATATCACACTGAAAACATCACAATAACTACTGTTGTACCGGTCGTCCTTAGTCAAGGTACATTCATGGACCGTATTCCCAGGCCATCCCTCTGCCAAAGCCATCATCACACTAGGCAGTAGCAGGAGGAACATGTTATAATACATCCTGGCTCTTGTTACAGCTCAGTGTAGGTCAGAATATTACTTGATAGTTCTGGGTATATATTCCAGTGAAGATAACAGTAGACAGGACGTGATAAACAACAAACACGATTCAGTCCTTACTGGAGGAACGACTTGTACATTCTGGCTTGGCTCTTCAAGTCTGAAGATTCCTTGAGAGATCTGGCTACATCCCAGTGAGGGTGACAACAGAGTGAATAGGTGCTGCTGATGGTATAGTGGTTAGAACACTCGTCTGACACACGAAAGATCCCAGGTTCAATTCCTGGGTCAGTGAAATTGTTGTACAATTTTCGCAGCCCCCTATGTCCCTGTTCACCCAGCAGTAAATAGGTACCTGACTATAATAACAAGGATAGCATGCTACCTTGTAGGCTGGGAGAAGATGTGTTGATGTAAACTACCCAGCACACACTGGTTGAGGAAGATGTGGTAATTCATTCCCTACATCCCTGTCCTCTTTCGTGGACTTAGTTTTGCAGTTTTGTCTTCACTTCACCAGTTTTACGAGCCGTACAATCTTCACTAAACCTTGTTGATGTGTGTGTATGTTTGTGAACAGGGAGGGTAGTTCATTTTAAAATCAGAGAGCCAGTTTCTTCAGCAGTGTGAACAGTCCTCAGGAAACTCAAGAATTCACTTTTTCCATTTAGAAGGCAGGTTCTCTCAGTAGCTTGACTTTCGTTTGTGTTTCTGGGTGTCGACTTATACCAGCAGTACTCGTCCACCTTCCACTATCCGTTCTGTCTTCGTGATTTTCTGAGTTCATATATTTTCATTGCAATCCACATTTGAACTTAAGTGTATCATTTGTGTCGATGATTTGGAGGGCTACTGATTCCTCCAAACTGTGACAGAGTAAACGGACTACAGTACTTCAACAGACACACAAGGAAGGGACCTGTGTTCTGTTATGGTGCTTCGAGGGTTGTGTAGGTGATTCCCAAAACAGCCACAACACAGGAGTCCCTTAATTAAATGTCCAACCCAACTCTTCACACACAGGAGTCCCTTAAATGTCCAACCCAACTCTTCACACACAGGAGTCCCTTAAATGTCCAACCCAACTCTTCACACAGGAGTCCCTTAAATGTCCAACCCAACTCTTCACACAGGAGTCCCTTAAATGTCCAACCCAACTCTTCACACCATTGTAGAGTTATCAGCATCTGAGGTTAAGAGTCAGTGAGTAACACAGGGCTGGTTTGTGTACACCTCACCTCACTACAACCAGTGACAAAGTGATCTCTATAGGAAATCCTCTTCCTCTCAAACTCATATTATCTGACGAATTTTTTTTTTATATTCTCTTAACTCACTACGTCATGGGAAAATCCAAGTCCCTTATCATCAGTTACATGTTGGGAAATACAACAATAGGAAACAATAGTCGAGATATACAGCCATAGGCAATAGACAACAGTAATGACATATATCCTGGTGCCTTTCAGTGACTAATTACCTCCGCCAAGAAGGTTATGTTTTCACCCCTGTATGTTTGTACGTTTGTTTGTTTGTTTGTCTGTTAGCAGGATCACACAAAAACGCAAGGACGGATTTTGATGAAACTTTGTGGTCAGGTCGGGTATTGTAGTGGCAGCAATTGATTAGATTTTCAGATGTCAAGGTCAAAGGTCAGGGTCAACGAAAAGGTTAATACACATTTATAGCCATATCTCGGGACTTGCTTGAGCTAGACACTTCTACCTGGGCTCATATTATAATATTTAGCAAGGCCTAAATTTTGACCTATTTTCGATCTTGAAAAGGTTAATGACCTTTAAGATCGCCTGAGGGTCAAGTTGAAGGTCAAATATGAAGTTGTTACGATTTCTTCGAAATTTTGCAGTTGGAAATTATCTGGCATTGGCGGAGGTTTGGATTCTCTGAATGCTTCCATTCTTGTTATTACTTTCTTACTTACAATTTACTATACACAAGCACTGGCTTCGCCATCCACGGCTACGCCATGGGTGCTTGGCCTGCGGCGCTGCTCGCTGCGCTCGCCCCAAATTTACCCCCTGATAATTTGGATATTTTTGAAAAACTGAAATTTTTGAAAAACTTTGTTTTTAAATATACATTGATGTTCAATGCTGTGTTTCCTTTCCCATTCCCCTTCTGGTTCCAATCCACTTTCACTTAAGCTTTCCCTCCTTTCCATCTTCACTATGGGGGGGAGGGCTCCTTTCCATCTTCACTATGGGGGGGAGGGGAGGGGAGGGGGCTATGAATACCTCCCCAGTATCCCTATGTGACGGGAAATTAATATTTTTATTATCCTTGAATTAAGTGATGTAAAAATGACTTACTGTTAATTCTTACCTTCACCCGGAGTTATTGATGGAGTTTCGTTGTGTTGACTTCAACGTTCGTCAACAAAGGTTAATTATCCCAATTTATCCAAACTTCCTTCAACAATTATTTTATATTTATGGGTCCTTTTGTTATAATAATATGCACTTATTCAATATTAACAGATTGGTAAAGGTGTACAAAACTACCAATTTACAATGATGACTTTACTATATTTATTAATCTCAGTCGTGTACCAACAATTAAATTATCAAACAATTAATTAATTACCACACGCATATACATACACTTCCACACGAACCAACCAACACTGTACATTCGTGCTACTTAATCCCTGACCAGAGACGAACGGCAGGCAACACACACACACACACACACACACACACACATTCGAACTCAGCCTCTATAGGTGTACTGGGTGGGGAAATGAGCAATACCAGGCCATTCGAAGCTTTCTGCTCCTCCTCTCACTCTGTCTTCAACTGTCCCTCATTTTTC
This sequence comes from Petrolisthes manimaculis, assembly GCA_034508575.1. Lineage (NCBI taxonomy): Eukaryota > Metazoa > Arthropoda > Malacostraca > Decapoda > Porcellanidae > Petrolisthes > Petrolisthes manimaculis. Next base: position 42,321 of record JAWZYT010002350.1, on the reverse strand, counting down.
TTTATATTTACATCCTGCTTGCTGTCTCACCTCTCTATTATCACCCTCTACTGGCGCTATATGACCTCGCTGTTACGGCACCTTATACCAACCAATCATTCAGCAATCCTTCCACTCTCTCTGGTCAGAAATTATGTATCACGAGTGTACAACCCGAACTTAAAAATAATACCGAACTAAAAACCGACCCTGTTATATCTCCCCCAAACAGAGGACACCACGACTTGGCAACTATAGGTGGCTGGCGGCAGAGCAGTGTTACCAATAGCAAATAATTCCACACTCCTCTACTCTGGGCTATAGTCGTGTGGAGTCGGTTTTTTTTTTTTTTTTTTATACATTCTGAGGCAGGGACAATACATACATACTCTGACACACATACATACATACATACATACCCTGATATACACACACATACATACATACCCTGATATACACACACATACATACATACCCTGATATACACACACATACATACATACCCTGATATACACACACATACATACATACTCTGATATACACATACATACCCTGATATACACACACATACATACATACCCTGATATACACATACATACATACACACTCTCCACATACATACACTTCTACACACACACACACACACACACACTTACACTTCTTTACATACATACACACACATATACACTTCTACACATACATACCCTGATACACACACATACACTTATTCACACACACACACATACACACACACACACACAATATCACTCCATAAATATATCTATCACCTTGATCATTAATCCTTACAAAGTCGATAAGCATTAAGTAAAAAAAAAAAAAAAAAAAAAAAAAAAAAAAATACGTACATGATGACAAAAATGACGTCAATAATGAAAATACAACCCATATAAAATTTCATAAGACTGATGTAAAGTTTTGGGCTAATATAAGTGGTGAAAATACTGGGCTGTTTTGGGCTACTTTTAAGAGACAACTTTGGGCTTGTTTTCATTCACCACGGAGCGGCAGCAGTTGGTTTGAAGGAAGGAAAATTAGATTCAGTCTGTGTCCTTGTGTCCTTGTAGCTGGGTTGGTGGGGAGAAGAAGAAGGTGGTGGTAGTGGTGGTAGTAGTAGTAGTAGTAGTAGTAGTAGTAGTAGTACGAGTTTGGCATCTGTCTGTGTGTGTCTGTGTGTGAGAGAGTGAGTGAGAGAGAGTGAGAGATAGAGAAGGGGTGTTTGGTGGTGTGGTGTGGTGTGTGTGTGAGTGAGAGAGAGGGTGTATGGTGGTGTGGTGTGGAGTGGTGTGTGTGAGAGAGAGGGTGTATGGTGTGGAGTGGTGTGTGTGTGTGAGAGAGAGAGAGGGTGTATGGTGTGGTATGGTGTGGAGTGGTGTGTGTGAGAGAGAGAGAATGTGTGTGTGTGTGTGTGTTCTGTTGTTGTAGCATTATGTAAGGGAGAGTGTGTGCTGAAATCTTTGTATAACCTCTAATTAAGAGAGAGAGAAAGGGTGTGTGTGTTTTGGTTTCTTTGTGTATATAGTATGTGGTAAATTGTGTGTGTGTTGTTTTGGTGTGTTTAGGTGTAAGAAAGAGAGAGAGAGAGAGAGAGAGTGAGAGTGAGAGAGAGAGAGAGAGTGAGAGTGAACACTGTTAATATGATAATTAATTTATATTTTCATAGGCTGGAAATGTTAGGAAGTCGAATGTGAAATGAGTGACAATTATTATAACATTACAAAACCTTGAAAAAAAAACCTCGTGTACAGAAAACAAAACAAAACAATAACAACAACATTATTATTATTATATGGAAGCATGCAACGGTGAATAAAGACTGAAACAAACTCAAGTAAATAACGAAGCAAATACAAAGAAATAATAAAGATAAATACAGCAACAACAACAACCACAACAACAACAAAAATGAGCCAATTATTGAACACATAAATTTGAACTTCGGTATCATATCATCTCGCTGCCACCAAAAACTCAAAAAGTTTATCCCTTCCACTTCAACAATAAAAAGCTCCAACAAAGTTTATAGAGGAAGTAAGTTCGACCGATGCCTTGTCTATGCCACCAACCCGACAGTCTGGCCCAAGTGTCCACAGGTGTACGATGGTTCGTATTCATAGTCGGGCTGGTGGAGACGATGGTGTGGTCGGGCACCGTGTTCGGGTGGGCCTCTCTGGTACACGTTATGAAGTTACAGGGTATCTACAGTAACCTATGCTACCCCAATAATGATGTGGGGGAAGATGGAGGAGATGGGGTCGTGTATGCTGTGTTCCAGGGTAATGTTACGTACCCCACAAATAACCTCACTGCTGGTTTCGTCGTCC
>JAWZYT010002350.1:12500-32500 GCA_034508575.1 Petrolisthes manimaculis | reverse complement strand
ATGCTACAGTATATTATCCATTAATTGATTAAGGCTAGAACCTCTTATATGTTAAATGGATGAACTACTGAGACTGGTAACTAAAAAACGACCACAGGAAATGAATCACACAGATGAGTGGGTAGTAGTGGGTAGTGTTTCGTAAATAGGATCCAGGTGACTGGGTAGGTGGTGGTGGGAGTGATAAGAATATAGGTGAGTGGGTATATAGGTAGTGAGAATTTGGTAGGATAGTTGGGGGTAGTGGTGGGTAGTGATACGTAGGTAGGATAGTTGGGGGTAGTGGTGTGCAGTGTTAGGTAGTGTTAAGTACGTAGGATAGTAGTGTAGGTAGTGGTAAGTAGTGTTAAGTAGGTAGTGGGTAGTAGTGAGTAGATAGTAACAAGCACATAGGGTAGTAGTGAGTAGTGACGAAGGACTAGTACCTCCTCCACACTAGTACCCCTTCCACTAGTAGAGTTGGACTAGTTTTTGTGGATGGGGTCGTAACCATAGACAGGTTTTATGGGCCAATTATAGAGTTTCTTGACAATTTGATACTTTTTTTTATTTTCCTGGGGGTGTTTTTTTTGTTCCACCTTTAGTTTTTGTTTACACATCATTACCCGTGTGTGTTTGGGTCTGTGTGTTTTTGTGTGTGTTGAGGTGTGAGTGTGTGTGTGTGGAAGTGATGGGATGGGATGTGTAGGGTGTGTGTTTGTTTGTTTGTGTGTTGAGGTGTGTGTGTGTGTGTGAAAGTGATGAACTGGGATGTGTAGGGTGTGTGTTTGTTTGTTTGTGTGTTGAGGTGTGTGAGTGTATGTGTGAAAGTGATGGGATGGGATGTGTAGGGTGTGTGTGTGTGTTTGTTTGTGTGTGTGAAAGTGATGGGATGGGATGTGTAGGGTGTGTGTTTGTTTGTGCAGGTGATAGGAGATTGATTGATTGATTGAATGATAATAGGCACCGCAACAGCGAGGTCCTATAGCGCCAGAAAAATGTGACAGAGACGTGAGACTGCAAACAGGAAGGAAATGGAAAGAAAAGAGGGATGGTGGTACAAGAAGTGGGACAATGAACAACGAAGGAAATGGAAGGAAAAGAGGGATGGTGGTATAAGGAGTGGGACAATGAACAACGAAGGAAATGGAAGGAAAAGAGGGATGGTGGTATAAGGAGTGGGACAATGAACAACGAAGGAAATGGAAGGAAAAGAGGGATATTGGTATAAGAAGTAGGACAATGAACAACGAAGGAAATGGAAGGAAAAGATAAAACAGTTGTAGGTAGAAAAAAAAATGATTGAAAGGTTAATGTTAAAGCCCCATATGGAGTCAACATATGTGTTTAATTGAAGGTTAATGTGTTAGTTATTTAATTATTCATTAATTATTCTTTTCCCTCCCCTACACACACCTCTCTCTCTCTCTTTATTCCACACACACAATCTCTCTCTCACTCACTCACTCACTCACTCTATCACACACACACACACTCTCTATCTATTTATCTTTCTATCTATCTTTCTATCTATCTTTATTACACACACACAAACACACACTCTTTATCACACACAATCTCTAACACACAATATATCTATCTATCACACACACACACACACACACACACACACACACACACACACACACACACACACACACACACACACACACACACACACACACACACACACACACACACACACACACACACACACAAACACACTCACACTATCTATCTATCTATCACTCTACCACACACACACACTATCTAACTAACTAACTAACTATCTATCACACACACACACACACACACACACACACACACACACACACACACACAAACACAAACACAAACAGCCCAACCTGACTACCTATGGGCTGGAATGATGCTGCTCTCCGTGGGTGGTAATATGATAAGGATGGCTGCCTTACAATTGGCTGACCTCTTCCCCACAAGCAACACCACAGCCCTTGCTATTATCAGTGGCATATATACACCATCGGCTGCTGTTATGATGTTGCTTCAGGTGAGGATGTGTGTGTGTGTGTGTGAGAGAGAGAGAGAGAGAGAGAGAGAGAGAGAGAGAGAGAGAGAGTGTGAGAGACGTAGTGGGAGTGAAGTATATAGTGTATAGAGAGGGAATGGGAGTGAAGTATACAGAGAGAGAGAAAGTGTGTGTTTGTGTGTGTGTGGAAGAGAGAGAGAGAGTGTGTGTGTGTGGAAGAGAGAGAGAGAGAGTGTGTGTGTGTGTGTGGAAGAGAGAGAGAGAGAGAGAGTGTGTGTGTGTGGAAGAGAGAGAGAGAGTGTGTGTGTGTGGAAGAGAGAGAGAGTGTGTGTGTGGAAGAGAGAGAGAGAGTGTGTGTGTGTGGAAGAGAGAGAGAGAGTGTGTGTGTGTGGGAGAGAGAGAGAGAGAGAGAGAGAGAGAGAGAGAGAGAGAGAGAGAGAGAGTGTGCGTGTGTTTGTGTGTGTGTGTGGAAGAGAGAAAGAGTGTGGGAGTGGGGCATACAGAGAGAGAGTGAGAGAGAGAGAGAGAGAGAGAGAGAGGGAGAGAGATAGTAAGAGAGACATTATTGACTGAATAAACACACATACATAATTATAATATGACTTTGTGTACTGTATGTATGTATGTATGTATGTATTATCAAACAACACGACCCCTTGTTTGTCTTTCATTTGTGTGTGTGTGTGTGTTTAATTATTTAATGCATTGTTTTATTTATTATTTGTTTTATTAATTTACGTATTATTGTATTATATTTATTTTTAGAAATTGTTTTATTATTTTTGCCTAATTGATTGTTTGTGGTTTTTTTTTTAATTATTTTTAGGCATTGTTTAATTAATTATATATAGGCATGGTATAAATATTTGTTTGATTAATTTTATACATTGTTTTATTGTTTATTTCATTATATATAGGCATGGTATAAATATTTGTTTGATTAATTTTAGACAATATTGTTTTATTGTTTATTTAATTATAACTATTTGTTTGATTAATTTTATACATTGTTTTATTGTGTTATTTAATTATATTTAGGCACGGTATAACTATTTATTTACACTGTGTGGTTGACAGGTGGTATACGAGGCAGGGGTGACTTGGCATCACTGCTGTTGGCTGCTGGCTCTGGCTGCCTCACTGGTGGTGGTCTTTACGCCACTCTTCCCTCGGCATCATGTCCCTTACGCACGTCCCTGTGAGTAAACCTTTTCAAGTCCATGTTGCATTTAAGTCCACGTCCCTGTGAGTAAACCTTTTCAAGTCCATGTTGCATTTAAGTCCACGTCCCTGTGAGTAAACCTTTTCAAGTCCATGTTGCATTTAAGTCCACGTCCCTGTGAGTAAACCTTTTCAAGTCCATGTTGCATTTAAGTCCACGTCCCTGTGAGTAAACCTTTTCAAGTCCATGTTGCATTTAAGTCCACGTCCCTGTGAGTAAACCTTTTCAAGTCCATGTTGTATTTAAGTCCACGTCCCTGTGAGTAAACCTTTTCAAGTCCATGTTGCATTTAAGTCCCCGTCCCTGTGAGTAAACCTTTTCAAGTCCATGTTGCATTTAAGTCCATGTTTCATTTAAGTTCACGTTTCATCCAAGTTCACGTTTCATCCAAGTTCACATTTTTTTTCAAGTCCACACACACAGTAACATTATTTATCTCCTCTCCTGCAGATGGTGAAAACAACGATGATGGTGAAGTGAGGCACGAAGAAGAAGGAGGAGGAGGAGGAGGAGGAGGAGGAGGAGGAGACGTAGACAGAGAAGATAGGAATAATGAGAACGAACAGGAACAGGAGGAGGAGGAGGAGGAAGAAGAAGAGATGAAGGATGAAGCCCAGTGGAGTCTAAAGGAGAGTGTGTTGTCCATCTCCTCACTCCTCTATCTGTACTGGATGTCTTGTAATCTGTTCTGTGTCACTCTCTTCGGGACATACTTCAATGCCTGGATTAACAAGTTTGCCAATACGAAGGAGGAGAGTGAGTGTATATAGTTTACTCGCCACATTCATTAAGGGGGGGTGTCGGAATTGGGGACAGGCTTGGGGTGGGTTTGGGGGGTATATACTCGCCACATTCATTAAGGGGTGTGTGGGAATAGGGGACAGGCTTGGGGTGGGTTTGGGGGGTGCGGGAGTAGGGAGACAAGCTTGCGGGGTTAGGGGTGGGTGCGGGAATAGGGGACAGACTAGGGGTGGGTTTGGGGGGTGCGGGAGTATAGGGAGACAAGCTTGCGGGGTTAGGGGGGGGTGCGGGAATTGGGGACAGGCTTTCTACCCCCTCTCCACCCTTCCCTAAGCCTGTCCCCCTACTCCCGCACCCCCCCAACCCCAAACCTGTCCCCCAACTCCCACACCCCCTTAAATAATTCAGTCATAAGTCATTTACAAGGCTAACCATTGGAGTCCCTTGATTCCTCCAAAGTATGCTAGGAAACAGGACCAGAAGAGCAATAATAATAATAATAATAGTGTTCTGTTGTTGCTTGGAATAGTTTGGAAGATTCAGTTGCTCTAGTTTTACCAACACAAAACTTCCCCTCCCCCCTAACCAAATTCGACCTCTCGATTTTTTTTTATTTTTTTTTTCTAAATCTTTTTTTTTTTTTTTTATCAACCTAAGAGTATTTATGACGTTCAATCCCTAATGACACTTATAAAAACTGTATACTCTTTGACATTTACATTTGTTTATGTTACAAGAAGTAGTAATTATTGACAGATACATTTGTTTTCATTTTTTTCAAGAGGTTTATGTTTTTGTTACAAAGGATATTTATTATTATTGACATTTGCATATTTTTTTTTTTTTTAATATTATTGATTGATATTTTGCATTTATATTTTCGTTATAAGTGGTTGTTATAATTGACATTTGCATTTTTTGTTTTACTTTATTTATTATTGATTGATATTTTGCATTTATATTTTCGTTATAAGTGGTTGTTATAATTGACATTTGCATTTTTTGTTTTACTTTATTTATTATTGATTGATATTTTGCATTTATGTTTTTGTTACACGGGATATTTATTATTATTGACATTTGCATTTTTTGTTTTACTTTATTTATTATTGAGTGATATTTTGCATTTATATTTTCGTTATAAGTGGTTGTTATAATTGACATTTGCATTTTTTGTTTTACTTTATTTATTATTGATTGATATTTTGCACATATGTTTGTTTCAGCAAGCCTGTACTCGAGGTGGTTCGGTCTGGCCAACATTATGTGTGTGTTTTTCCTGTTCATTCCTGGCGTCGCTCTCAAACTGCTCGACAGGGTTTTCACAAGAGGTACCTATATATTATTATTATTATTATTATTATTATTATTATTATTATTATTATTATTACTCAAACAGTGAGGGTGGAAGGACATATTATTATTATTATTATTATTATTATTATTATTATTATTATTATTCGAACAGTGAGGGTGGAAGGACATAAATTATTATTATTATTATTATCATTATTATTATTATTATTATTATTCGAACAGTGAGGGTGGAAGGACTTAAATTATTATTATTATTATTATTATTATTATTATTATTATTATTATTATTATTATCAGTCTTACTCAAACAGTGAGGGTGGAAGGACATAAATTATTGTTATTATTATTATTATTATTATTAGTCTTACTTGAACAGTGAGGGTGGAAGGACATATTTTCATCACTCCTCTTTTCCTGTAATTACCATATATGTACGTAAAAACGACCGTGACATTATATTTCATATTGTTGTGTTGAATTTTTTTTATTCTAACCCTGGTCCTGTTTCCTGGTATACTTTGGAGGAATCAAGGCACTCCAATGTACCAAAAAGAAATTCCTCCTTTAAACAGCATTAATTGTTGTTGTTATGTTACAGGCATTAATTGTTGTTGTTATGTTACAGGGATTAATTGTTGTTGTTATGTTACAGGGATTAATTATTGTTGTTGTTATGTTACAGGGATTAATTGTTGTTGTTGTTATGTTACAGGGATTAATTATTGTTGTTATGTTACAGGGATTAATTGTTGTTGTTATGTTACAGGGATTAATTATTGTTGTTGTTATGTTACAGGGATTAATTATTGTTGTAGTTATGTTACAGGGACTAATTGTTGTTATGTTACAGGGATTAATTATTGTTATTATATTACAGGGATTAATTGTTGTTATTATGTTACAGGGAAGAGTGGTGTGATGGCTCGTGTGGCCAGAATACAGTCCATGATCAGTCCTATGGTAGTAGTGAGTTTATCCGTCACAACACAGATCTCCATGTTACTCCTTCGATCCCCCTGGGCAGTGTATGTAGGTCTGGTTGCTCTTATTGTCAACAGGCCCTCCATACTGGCTGTGGGAAACCCCTTCGTCAGAGTCAGGTATATACGAGTAATAAGTAAGAAAGAATTTGAGGTGAGGTGAGGTGGCTGAGTGGTTATAAGGCCCATAGTTTTAATAAATTTGAGGGCCCTTACTGGAGCTCTATGAATTCTCCAAACTACTCCAGGCAACAGATTCCCTATTCGAAACACTGAAGCGTTCTGTGGCCTGGATTATTTGGAGGGTTCATAGAGCTCCAGTAAGGGCCCTCAATTGTTTTAAATCTACGGGTCTTAGTGTACTGGACTCGGATCTTGTATGTTGGGAGATCGAATCCTCTTTGGTGAGGGTCTGAGAATATTTACTCTGCCATATAAGGGGGTGTGGGAATAGGGGGACAGGCTTTTTTTGGGGGGAGGGGTGCAGGAGTAGGGGGACAGGCTTTGGGGTTTTGGGGGGGATTAGGGGGGTTGCGGGAATAGGGGGACAGGCTTTCTACCCACCCCAATCCTGTCCCCCTATTCCCACACACCCCCAGTCCCCCCCAAGCCTGTCCCCCTACTCCCACACACCCATAAGGCCACCAAACGTCGTAAAAATGTATCTTTGTCTATATAAGTATTTTTTTTTTGTAGATAATTATATAATCACTAATACTTGTAGTTAACAAATTAATTCTTCTTTAATTAAGGGGGTAATTCACTTTTGTTACATAGGAGTACCTTGATTCCTCCAAAGTATGCCAGGAAAGAGACCCACATTAAAAAAAATAAATGTATCCTGTTGCGTGGAAAAGTTTGGAGGAATCATGTGCTCCAGATTTACCACCCAAAACAATGTGCTATATTATACCCACTAAAAAATGCTACTCTCTCTCTCTATCTATCTCTATATCTATCTTTCTATCTTTCTATCTCTATTTCTATCTCTATCTCTATCTCTATTTCTATCTCTATCTCTATTTCTATCTATCTATTTATCCATCTATCTATCTATCTCTATATCTATCTATCTATCTATCTATCTATCTATCTATCTATCTATCTATCTTCCTACCTTCCTATCTATCTATCTATCTTCCTACCTTCCTATCTATCTTCCTACCTTCCTATCTATCTATCTATCTCTCCACACAGATATCCAGCCGAGCACTTCAATCGACTACAAGGTTTTCAGGGGACCACCGTAGCTCTCATTACCCTCACCCAGTACCCACACTTCATCTGGGCACAGCAAAGCTACACATTGGTCAGTAAAACTCGGGGACAGACAGACGGTGGTATAAAAAATTCACTTCCCCATCTCGCTCGTGTACAGTTGCCAAAAAAGTTATTGCGACAAATCTTGATAGAACTTTAACCATAGTAATATCCACGCCTATATATTTGTATATGGACTATAAACATGTATAACAGAAGGAAATATACATATCCTTCTGTAATACATACTTATAAGCATTTATAACAGAAGAAAATATACATATCCTTCTGTAATACATACTTATAAGCATGTATAACAGAAGGAAATATACATATCCTGCTGTAATACATACTTATAATATAGCATGTATAACAGAAGAAAATATACATATCCTTCTGTAATACATACTTATAAGCATGTATAACAGAAGGAAATATACATATCCTTCTGTAATACATACTTATAATCCCTATAAACAACTATGGACATTAATATATTTAATGTTGTATCAATAGTTGTCGCAGTACCTTTTTTTGGCAACTGTACCTTTGTGATAAATGCTGATATGATTATGACTTTATAGTTACTGTAGTTTTTGCATTCTGAACCCGTTTCTATTCTAAGAGTACAGTATTTATTATTATCATGTAATTTGCCATCACCACACTATTATCATTATTACCACCACCATTTTATTTTCACACCATTAAGATATCACACCATTATCACATCACACCACACCACCACTTCACCACCACAACACACTATAATAATCACACCACATCACCACAACACCACCACACCATAATAATCACACCACATCACCACCACAACACACTATAATCACCACCACATCACCACATCACACCATCACCACACCATAATCACCACCACAACACACTATAATCACCACCACATCACCACAACACACTATAATCACCACCACATCACCACAACACCACCACAACACACTATAATCACCACCACATCACCACAACACCACCACACCATAATAATCACACCATAATCACCACCACAACACACTATAATCATCACCATATCACACCACTTCATCACCACATCATCACCACAACACACTATAATCTCACCACATCTCTTCCCTTCTCTTACAGGCTATGAGTGTAATGTTAGGTGCCATGGTATTAAGTCTAGTTCAACCTTTACATCTTCTGTGTCGTCAGTATCTTATTAGGGTCCTGACGCCTCCTCCAGAAGCCGCCATACTTCGCTCTCCTCTGCTACGACATGCGGGTTAAAATTGTGTGTGTGTGTGTGTGTGTGTGTGTGTGTGTGTGTGTGTGTGTGTGTGTGTGTGTGTGTGTGTGTGTGTGTGTGTGTGTGTGTGTGTGTGTGTGTGTGTGTGTGTGTGTGTGTGTGTGTGTGTGTGTGTGTGTGTGTGTGTGTGTACTTCGCTCACCACTGCTACGACATGCGGGTTAAAATTATGGTTTTGTGTGTGTGTGTGTGTGTGTGTGTGTGTGTGTGTGTGTCTCTATACTTCGCTCACCACTGCTGCGAAATGCTGGTTAAAATTATGGCCAGATTCTCTTTCTCTTGTTTTCCTTTTTTGGTAAATTAAGAGGAGTATTTTTTTTTTTTTTTTTTTTTTTTTTTTTGTAAAGTAAGGGGAAATTCTCTTTTTCGTAAATTAAAAGGAGTTTCTTTTTACGTAAATTAAGAGGAGTTTCATTTTTTTTTGTAGGGTGTGTGAGTGTGCGTGTTTTGTGTGTGTGTGTTTTGTGTGTGTGTGTTTTGTGTGTGTGTGTTTTGTGTGTGCGTGTTTGTGTGTGTGTGTTTTGTGTGTGTGTGTTTGTGTGTCGTGGCAATGTTTGAAGGACTCATTATTTTTTTACCTCCAATATTCTAACTGCATCCTGTGTTTGTTTATTATTATTATTATTATTCTCTGTTCTTGTCATTTTTTTTCCTGTAGTTACGTATATACAATGAATAATAATTTTAAGGGTGTGTGGGGGGAGGGGACATGCTTGGGAGGGGTGCAGGAGTAAGGGGACAGGCTTGGGGTGGGTAGAAAGCCTGTCCTCCCTATTCCCAAACACCCCTATTACCCTCAAAAAAAAAAAAAAAAAAAAAAAAAAAAAAGCCTGTCCTCCCTACTTCCACAAACACCATTAATTATTCTATCATACCTACTTATTAATAACAAAAAATCAAAATAACCAAAATGCTTTCTATATTATTTTATTATTTTGGCCTCCAGTTTTTTTGTAAATAGTTAATTAAGAGGGCAAGCAAGTACAGTGTTGGTAAATCTGGAGCAACTGAATCCTCCAAACTATTCCAAGCAACAGACAACCATTAGGATTTTTGTTAACTTGGGTCTGTCTGTCTGTGTTTCTTGGCATTATTTTGGAGGAATCAAAGTTACTCCAATTTATCATAAGTATATATACCAACCCATTTAAATGTTACCAATAACTATTTCTTGTCAGCCAATAAACTTTTATATACAGTGATAGATTATTATTTTTATTATTATTATTATTATTATTATTATTATTATGTCTTCAACTTGTAACAACAATGTATTCTGTTTCATTCCTATTAGGTTATTATAGAAAAGTATTGTGTAGTAAATATTGCATGAATTTATCTCTTATATGTGTGTCTCTCTCTCTGTTTACCTGTCTCTCTGTCTCTGTTTATATGTATCTATCTTTCTGCTTATATGTATCTATCTCCCTCTGTTTATATGTGTGTCTGTCTCTCATTCTATCTGTTTATATGTCTGTGTCTGTTTATCTGTCTGATTCTCTGTTTTTCTGTCTCTGTCTTTCTGTTTGTCACTGTCTCTCTGTTCATCTGTTTATCTCTCTGTCTATCTCTGTTTATCTGTCTTTCTCTCTGTTTATCTGTATCTCTCTGCCTCTCTCTCTGTCTGTATCTCTCTCTCTGTCTGTATCTCTCTCTCTCTCTGTCTGTATCTCTCTCTCTCTGTCTGTCTGCCTCTATATCTCTGTCTGTCTGCCTCTATATCTCTCTCTATCTGCCTCTATATCTCTCTCTATCTGCCTCTATATCTCTCTCTGTCTGCCTCTATATCTCTCTCTGTCTGCCTATATATCTCTCTCTGTCTGCCTATATCTCTCTCTCTGTCTGCCTCTATATATCTATCTGTCTGCCTCTATATCTCTCTCTCTGTCTGCCTCTATATCTCTCTCTGTCTGCCTCTATATATCTCTCTGTCTGCCTCTATATATCTCTCTGTCTGCCTCTATATCTCTCTCTGTCTGCCTCTATATCTCTCTCTGTCTGTATCTCTATCTCTCCCTGTCTGTATCTCTCTCTCTCTGTCTGTATCTCTCTCTGTCTGCCTCTATATCTCTCTCTGTCTGCCTCTATATCTCTCTCTCTGTCTGCCTCTATATCTCTCTCTGTCTGCCTCTATATCTCTCTCTGTCTGCCTCTATATCTCTCTCTCACTGCCTCTATATCTCTCTCTGTCTGCCTCTATATCTCTCTCTCTCTCCCCATCTCCCTATATATATCTCTCACACGTCCACCCCACCCCACCCCACCCCACCCCACCCCAACTTCCTGCTAGCTAATCAATGTCTGTTCTCCACCAATGTGACAAACTCGTGTACGTCAGCAGCCAACTGTTCAGGACACTCCATGGCAGCAAAGTGTCCACCATACTCGTGCAGTCTGAAACATAAACACACACAAACACATGTAGATTAATTATGGGGTAATTTGTTTGTCTATGTACTCGTGCAATCTCTCTCTCTCTCTCTCTCTCTCATCTACATCCACACACACACACACACACACATGTAGATTAATTATGGGAGAAATTTATTTGTATATTATTTGTGTACTCGTGTAAAATGACACACACACACACACACACATACATACATACATACATAAACACACACACACACATACATACATACATAAACACACACACACATACATACATACATAAACACACACACACACACACACATACATAAACACACACACACACACACACATACATAAACACACACACACACACACACATACATAAACACACACACACACACACACATACATAAACACACACACACACACACACACATACATAAACACACACACACACACACACATACATAAACACACACACTCACACACACACACATACATAAACACACACACACACACACACACACATACATAAACACACACACACACACACACACACATACATAAACACACACACACACACACACACACATACATAAACACACACACACACACATACATAAACACACACACACACACACACACACATACATAAACACACACACACACACATACATAAACACACACACACACACACACACACACACACACACACACACACACACACATACATAAACACACACACACACACACACACACACACATACATAAACACACACACACACACACACACACACACACACACACACACACACACACACACACACACATACTCGTGCAGTCTGAAACACACACACACACACACACATACTCGTGCAGTCTGAAACACACACACACACACACACACACACGCACACACACACAATTTCTAAGGTGACCATTTGATTGATCTGTACGTGACATAAAAAAATCTCACACGCACACACACAAACACACACACACAAACACACACACACACACACACACACACACAGACACAGACACAAACGCACACACACACACACACACACACACACACACACACACACACACACACACACACACACACACACACACTTGACTGACCTGTAAGTGACCATATCAGAGAACTTGTGTTTGGCTATTGACTCCGGAATCACCACCAGGTCTTGGGGAAACATGGACAGTCCAGAGGGTACGCGACACACGTTGCTGTATAGGAGAGAGAGGGAGAGTGAGTGAGAGAGAGAGGCAGAGAGTGGGAGTGAGTGAGTGAGTGGGAGTGAGTGAGAGAGAGAGTGGGAGTGAGTGAGAGAGAGAGAGAGAGAGAGAGAGTTGTTAGTTGGATACGAAGAGAGAGAGAGGAAGAGAGAGAGAGGCAGAGAGAGAGAGAATTGTTAGTTGGATACGAAGAGAGAGAGAGAAAGAGAGGGAGATAATTGTTAGTTGGATACGAAGAGAGAGAGAGAGAGAGAGAATTGTTAGTTGGATACGAAGAGAGAGAGAGAGAGAGAGAATTGTTAGTTGGATACGAGAAGAGGAGAGAAAGAGAGATAGATAATTGTTAGTTGGATAAGGAGAAATAAAAGAGATGAAAAATAGGTGCCTTTATAAGCAACAGTAGAGAGAAAATTGATGATGTGTTATTTGGATGAGAGAGAAGAGCAGTTACAAGCATTTCTTGATAGAGAATTATTGTGAGTTGAATGAGGAGGAAGAAAAAGAGGAAGAGGAGGAGGAGGGAGAGGAGGAGGAGGAAGAGAAGGAGGAAGAGGGAGAGGAGGAGGAAGAGGAGGAGGAAGAGGAGGAGGAGGAGGAGGAGGAGGAGGAGGAAGAAGAGAAGGAGGAGGGAGAGGAGGAGGAGGAAGAAGAGAAGGAGGAGGAGAAGGAGGAGGAGGAAGAGGAAGAAGGAGGAGGAGAATTGTGAGTTGAATCAAGAGGAGGAGGGGAAGGAGAGTGATGAAGTATGTGTTATAATTCTGACGTGATAAAGATACAGTAAGTAGCCATATACTATACTGACTTGTTTATGGGTCTGTTGTAGAAATCCTTGTTCATATTCTCAGCGTAGAACCGAACACTCGTGGTGATACTCCCGGTGAACCTGCATAACAACAACAACAACACATAAACACACATAAACAACAACAACAACAACAAAATATACAGTTGCCAAAAAAGGTATTGCGACTAATCTTGATAGAACTTTAACCCTAGTAATATCCACAACTATTTGTATATGGACTATAAACATGTATAACAAATGGAAATATACATATCCTTCTGTAATACATACTTATAATATAGCATGTATAACAGAACGAAATATACATATCCTTCTGTTATACATACTTATAATCCCTACAAACAACTGTGGACATTGATATATTTAATGTTGTATCAATAGTTGTCGCAATACCTTTTTTGGCAACTGTACATTAGAACACATACTGTATAATAAAATAAAATTAAAATATACAGTATATAATTAAACACACCTACATAATTACAAACATTTTTCCTATACACTCTCTTATATCTTTGTCTGTTTGAATTAGCTGCTATATAATTATTATATACTTATGGATATATACTTATTATATATGGCTGGTGACTTTGCAACAACAACAACAACAACAACAAGACCTGAATACAATATACTGGTGACTTTACATACACACACACACACACACACACACACACACACACACAACTCACCAATACAAACAGATATTATCAAGAAGAGAGTACACACACACACACACACACACACACACACACACACACACACACACACACACAGACATAAAACTCACCAATACAAACAGATATTATCAAGAAGTGAGTCCATACACACACACACACACACACACACACACACACACACACACACACACACACACACACACACACACACACACACACACACACACACACACACACACACAAAACTCACCAATACAAACAGATATTATCCAGAAGAGAGTCCATGGTAAAAGGAAATGTTTCACTAAGGAGTCCACCGTCTGGTTTGTGTGGGTTGTCTCTGTGGGTCCACGTGCTAAACTTCTCCAGTATGTATGTAGCGAGGGCCACGGGGTTCTGGTCCAACACGGCGCCTGTACTTACCCATGTCACGTCACAGAGAGAAGGGAAATACACACAGATAGTTATATAGGTACATGGTACACACATAGACAGTTATATACACACATAGACACACATAGACAGTTATATACACACATAGACACACATAGACAGTTATATACACACATAGACACACATAGACAGTTATATACACACATAGACACACACGAAAGGGATTAAATCATGGAAATGCACACACAGACAGTTATATAGAAACATGATACACATAGACTGTCATAAAAGAAAAAAAAATACACACATTATTAGACCTTGGTATCTGGTTTAGTGGGTTAATAATTTACGTGCAAGAGGTCGTACGATACTGTATCAATTTACGTACAAGGAGGCTTAATTTACGTACAAGAGGGCTTAATTTACGTACAAGAAGACTTAAATTACGTACAAGAGGGCTTCATTTACGTACAAGATGGCTTAAATTACGTACAAGATGGCTTAATTCAAGGCCTTGGCTTAATTTACGTACAAGAGCTCGTACTGTAAAAATTGTATCTGGTTTAGTCGCTTACAACAAGGGTTATTCTACATACAAGAGCTCCTACTGTAAAAATTGTATCTGGTAGTGCAAGACTTAATCAACATACAAGAGCTGCTACTGTAAAAATTGTATCTAGTGGTGCAAGACTTAATCAACATACAAGAGCTCCTACTGTAAAAATTGTATCTGGTAGTGCAAGACTTAATCAACATACAAGAGCTCCTACTGTAAAAATTGTATCTAGTGGTGCAAGACTTAATCAACATACAAGAGCTCCTACTGTAAAAATAGTATCTGGTTTAGTCGCTTACGTACAAGGGTTATTTATTCTACATACAAGAGCTCCTACTGTAAAAATTGTATCTGGTTTAGTCGCTTACGTACAAGGGTTATTTATTCTACATACAAGAGCTCGTACTGTACCAATCGTATCTGGCTTGGTGGCCTGGATGTGGGCATAGCCAGTCTCCAGCATGAGGCGTGAGTAGAATGAGGACAGTGGGTAGAGATGGTGTTGGTCAGTCTCGGCCACCAAAAGTCCCGATGGTAATACAGACCCCAGGACCATTTTGAGGTTTCCTGCAGGGGTGTTTCCTGCTGCCATGTTTATATGCACGCCTAGTACGCTGATAGAGAGAGAGAGAGAGAGAGAGAGAGACAGAGAGAGAGAGAGGTTATAATGTTGGTTGGGAGAGAGAGAGAGAGTTATAATGTTGGTTGAGAGAGAGAGAGAGAGTTATAATGTTGGTTGAGAGAGAGAGAGAGAGTTATAATGTTGGTTGAGAGAGAGAGTTATAATGTTGGTTGAGAGAGAGAGAGAGAGTTATAATGTTGGTTGAGAGAGAGAGTTATAATGTTGGTTGAGAGAGAGAGAGAGAGTTATAATGTTGGTTGAGAGAGAGAGAGTTATAGTGTTGGTTGGTTGGTTGGTTAGGAGAGAGGGATGTTATAATATTTGTTGGTTGGTTGAAAGAGAGAGAGAGAGAGAGAGAGAGAGAGAGAGAGAGAGAGAGAGAGAGAGAGAGAGAGAGGGTTACATATGAACATACAACAAGAACCTCAATTATTATTATTATTATTATTATTATTATTATTATTATTATTATTATTATTAGGAGGTGTTGCAAAATCATACATACACGTGTTGTTCTTTATTACCAAGATATATACTAATGTCTTTACGATAAAAACAACTAGATAAGCAAATATAAATCAATAAATCTATAGATAAAACCAAAAAATTATTCTATAGGACTTTACTTGTGAGGAATTAACAGTGTTGCCATATCAGAGAAAATCTTTACGAAAAACAAAAACAAAAAATTATTCTATAGGACTTACTTATGAGGAAAAAGTGTTGCCATATCAGAAAATCTTTACGAAAACAAACAAAACAAAAAAATATTCTATAGGACTTTACTTATGAGGAAACAGTGTAGCCATATCAGAGAAAATCTTTACGAAAAAAAAAAAAAAAATGATTCTATAGGACTTACTTATGAGGAAAAAGTGTAGCCATATCAGAGAAAATCTTTACGAAAAAAAAAAAATTCTATAGGAAACAGTTTTGCCATATCAGAGAAAATCTTTACGAAAAAAAAAAAAAAACAATGATTCTATAGGACTTACTTATGAGGAAACAGTGTAGCCATATCAGAGAAAATCTTTACGAAAAAATATATATATATTCTATAGGACTTACATATGAGGAAACAGTGAAGCCATATCAGAGAAAATCTTTACGAAAAAAAAAAAAAATCTATAGGAAACAGTTTTGCCATATCAGAGAAAATCTTTACGAAAAAACAAACAAAAAAAAAACAATAATTCTATAGGTCTTACTTATGAGGAAAAAGTGTTGCCATATCAGAGAAAATCTTTACGAAAAAAAAAAAAAAAAAAATCTATAGGACTTACTTATGAGGAAAAAAAACAACAACAATGATTCTATAGGACTTACTTATGAGGAAACAGTGTAGCCATATCCGTGACGATCAATGCACCCCAGTCGCCTCCCTGTGCATAGAACTGATCGAATCCCAACCTCTTCATGAGTTTGAGAAAGATCTGTGCCGTCTGTAGTGAACCCAAACCTTAGTAGTGGTAAAGGAAAGAGAGAGATGTGTAAGAGGAGGGGAAAGAGAGAGATGTGTAAGAGGAGGGGAAAGAGAGAGATGTGTAAGAGGAGGGGAAAGAGAGAGATGTGTAAGAGGAGGGGAAAGAGAGAGATGTGTAAGAGGAGGGGAAAGAGAGAGATGTGTAAGAGGAGGGGAAAGAGAGAGATGTGTAAGAGGAGGGTGTGGGAGAAGGGGGCAGGCTTGGTGGTGGGGGGGTTAGGGGGTACGGGAATAAGGGGACAGGCTTGGTGGGGACTGAGGGGTGCGGGAATAGGGGACAGGCTTGGTGGGGACTGAGGGGTGCGGGAATAGGGGGCAGGCTTGGTGGGAGGGGTTTGGGGTGTGTGGGAGTAGAGGGACAGGCTTGGGGTGGGTAGAAAGCCTGTCCCCCTATTCCCGCACACCCCAAACCCCCCAACCCCCCCCCCAAGCCTGTCCCCTTACTCTTGCACCCCCCCAAAAAAAAAACAAGCCTGTCCCCCTACTCCCGCACCCCCTTAAAATCATAACAAAGCCTTGGAGGTCCCTGAGATGGACCAGTAATAATAATAAATATAGTAATAATAATAATAATAATAATAATAATAATAATAATAATAATAATAATAATAATAATAATAATAATAATAATAATAATAATGATAATAATAATAATAATGATAATAATAATAATGCTTGTTTTAATAATAATAATAAAAACAATAATGATAATAATAAAAACAATAATAATAATAAATATAATTATAATAATTATCCTTCTAATAATAATAATAATAATAATAATAAATAATAATAATAATAATAATAATAATAATAATAATAATCATAATAATAATAAAAACAATAATAATAATAATAAAAACAATAATAATAATAAATATAATTATAAAAATTATCCTTCTAATAATAATAATAATAATAATAATAATAATAATAATAATAATAATAATAATAATAATTCCCCATGCACCACTTGCCAGGTTTGGACGAGGCCTGAGAGAAACCATAACCCGGGATGGATGGACAAATAACCTCAAACACCACACCACTGCTACTCCCTTCCCTCGGTGTGGTGGTAAGCAGAGGCAGGATCTTATAAAACTCCACCACAGAGCCTGGCCAACCGTGTACCAGGAGGAGAGGGACTATTTTAACGCCTCTCTTCTTAGTATCACCTCCTCCACTTGTGTCTTCTCCTGCTGAGGCTCGTAGGTAGTGGATGGTCAGTCCCTCGATTTGTGTTCTGTAGGTAGCGTGTGTTAAAAGATTTGTTTGTCATGTATTTTAAGGGGAGGTTTATTTGTTTGCAGAGAGAGAGAGAGAGAGAGAGAGAGAGAGAGAGAGAGAGAGAGAGAGAGAGAGGGGGGGGGGGTTATAATGTTGATTGGTTGGTTAGGTAGGATAGACAGACACAGACAGAGAGAGAGAGAGAGAGAGAGAGAGAGGTTATAATGTTGATTGGTTGGTTAGGTAGGATAGACAGACACAGACAGAGAGAGAGAGAGAGAGAGAGAGAGAGAGAGAGAGAGAGAGAGAGAGAGAGAGAGAGAGAGAGAGAGAACGAGAGAGAGAGAGAGAGGGGGGGTTATAATGTTGATTGGTTGGTTAGACAGGATAGACAGAGACAGACAGAGAGAGAGAGAGAAAGAGTAAAGAGTAAGAGAGAAGAAATCAAATATGGCTTCAAAACTAATCACTGAATGGCAGTCCATAAAAAGGGTTACTGAATTGTACAGTCGTGGTCAATAATAATCATCCACATATGGGTAACTTTAATAATTTACTTTGTAATGTTTTCACGTTCACATATGATATTATTGTTTTAAGTAGTGTGTAGCTGCTTGTAGTAAATTAAAAGATGGTAATTAACCTATTTATTGGAAAGTTTATCATCTAAGGAACAGAGAGAAGCTGTCAAACTCTTACGTGAGTTACCCCTATATGGATGATTATATAATGACCACGACTGTACTTCCCCCCCACTCACTCCCCATCAACCAACCCAACTCTCCCCTGATAGTGACGTGTATAAATAAGGTGTTGACATCTAGTGGGGCAGAAGAGAGGCTATGGTACAGTTGGACACATGAATTCGTGGTACAGCCCAAGTGAAAGATGGTGAATTTCTGCCAATATCAAGTTCCTTAGTGCCAAATAGGAGACACCAGGGGTAGAAGTCAGTATTGAGGATGGTGTGTGTGTGTTCCTTAGTGCCAAATAGGAGACACTAGGGGCAGAAGTCAGTATTGAGGATGGTGTGTGTGTGTGTGTTCCTTAGTGCCAAATAGGAGACATCAGGGGCAGAAGTCAGTATTGAGGATGGTAATAAAAAGCAAGTACCTGATAATAGACACACAATGGTTACTCAAATGGGACAACAAGTATCTTTCACCTGGAGGGCTGTACATACCAACCATTCCTGTGTCCAACTGTACCAACCAACATCACCACGAAGCTCCATTGTCTCATCTGTTGCGACACCCAAAAACCTCGGGGCCTTGCAAGAGTCACGGGTTACTTACGGGTGAGTGGGAGTAGGGGACAGGCTTGGGGGGGTATTAGGGGTGCGGGAGTAGGGGGACAGGCTTGGGGGGGACTGAGGTGGGTGAAGGAATAGGGGCACAGGCTTGGGGTGGGTAGAAAGCCTTTCCCCCTAATTCCCACACACCTCCTAAACCCCCCCAAAAAACCCAAGCCTGTCCCCCTACTCCTGCACCACCCAAAAAAAACCCTCAAGCCTGTCCCCCTACTCCTGCACCACCCAAAACCCCCCCAAGCCTGTGCCCCTAATTCCCACACACCCCTTAAAAGCCTACAGCCTCGAGGTTGAAGTATATAAAAAAAAATAATAATAAAATAAATAAATAAACTCACTTGTACTGGGGATATTTATTGAGTTGTGCTTCCCTCTTACGCCAGTCATACTTCTTGGTCCAGTAACTCACGATCTTACTCAGTGTCTCAGAGTTGAAGCCGTAGGTGAAGTTGGTTCCCTCGAGAGCTGGAGTCAGACGTAGAGGAAGTGCCAACCTGTCCTTCAAA
>JAWZYT010002350.1:0-7500 GCA_034508575.1 Petrolisthes manimaculis | reverse complement strand
TGGTGTGGTATGGAGATGTGAGTCAGTGGTGTATGATCTGACTGGTAATCCCTGTTGGACTGACTTGACTGTTGTTGTGTTGGTTTGGTAACTATGGCTGGTTAATATTGGTCACTACAAATAGCAACTCCTGGCATCTATCAAGTGTGTTACCACCTGACGTATAGAGCCCACAGTGCCTTTGCTTCTCTGTGTTTCCTCGACCTTATGACACCTTGGGGCGATGTTGCCATGCGCTGCGAGGATGATCAGCTTTTTTTTTTTACAGTAATGGACAAGAATTAATATCCCTAAAGCCGTCATCTGGTCGTCCAAGCGGAGGATTGGGGTACCAAGACCGTCTTGGGAGCGCTTGGTTTCAGTGACGAGAACTGACCAAATACGTAGAATCTGTGTTCTCGTCGTCCAGATACGGATTGGGCAGAAACAAAAGAAAGTTTGTAAACAAAGTCGTAAGAAAATACTACAAATTGGTCTACACATATGCAAAATACTTGGCATAATATACAACACATCCATGACATTCAAATAACATATCATGGCCATCAAAAACAAATGCATGCAAAAATGTAAAGCCCTCAGATCACTTGCCAGCTCAATATTTGGACACAACAAAGAAACCACAACTACAATATGCAAACAATTACTATATTCGATTAATGATGGATTATGCAAGTCCTGCCTCAGCCTCAAACCTCACTGAGACTATCAACACCCTTCACACCCATACAGAATAGAGCCCTAACGTTAAAGATAATGACAGACTGCACAGCTACCACACCTACAGACCACCGACCTTACTGAGACAAACTATTTCAAGCAACGGCTAGAACACCATTATTTTTTTTGTTCATATGGTCCTGCTGTTTCCTGTCATACTTTGTAGGAATTAAGACACTCCAATTGTAATAAAACTGAACTACTACTACCCCCTTAAGGTTAGATTAGATTAGGTTAGGTTAGGTTAGGTTAGGTTAGGTTAGGTTAGGTTAGATTAGATTAGGTTAGATTAGGTTAGGTTAGGTTAGATTAGGTTAGGTTAGGTTAGGTTAGGTTAGGTTAGATTAGATTAGGTTAGGTTAGATTAGGTTAGATTAGATTAGATTAGATTAGATTAGGTTAGATTAGATTAGATTAGATTAGGTTAGGTTAGGTTTTTAAGTCGACATTTTCCTGAATACCCAATGGAAAAAGATGTAAGGTGAGTGATGAGTGCTGGCTCCAGTAATATTTCAGTCAGTATTAGATAGTTTATTCAGCGGGGATATTTTTTGCCGGCGACTGTACACACATTACTGAGTGTTGAGAGAAGCAGTCAGCATGTGGGTGTCAACCAAACTGTCCTTGCATGTATGTATGTATGTATGTATGTACAGTCGTGGTCAATAATAATCATCCACATATGGGTATCTCAAACAATTTACTGTCTAATGTTTTCACGTTCACATAAGATGTTATTGTTTTAAGTAGTGCGTAGCTACTTGTATTAAATTAAAAGATGGTAGTTAACCTATTTATTGGAAAGTTTATCATCTAAGGAACAGAGGGAAGCTGTCAAACTCTTACGTGAGTTACCCCTATATGGATGATTATATTTGACCACAACTGTATGTACAGCCACAATCCAATATCCACCGACACTTTCCTTTCATCGTAGTAAATATCTTGGTAATATAAGAACAACACGTGTATTATTTTGCAGCACCTCATACTAATAATAATTGAGGGGGTTGTTGAGTTGACGTAAGGTGTTGTTGTTGTATGATTATATTTTGTAATGATACTGATTTATTGGCACGATGAAAGGAAAGTGTCGGTGGATATTTGATTGTGGCTGGCTGTACAGTTGGACACATTAATGGGTGGTACAGCCCCAAGTGAAAGATGGTCCATTTCTGTCAATATCAAGTTCCTTATTAGTGCCAAATAGGAGACATCAGGGGCAGAAGTCAGTATTGAGGATGGTGTGTGTGTGTGTGTGTGTGTTCCTTAGTGCCAAATAGGAGACATCAGGGGCAGAAGTCAGTATTGAGGATGGTGTGTGTGTGTGTGTGTTCCTTATTAGTGCCAAATAGGAGACATCAGGGGCAGAAGTCAGTATTGAGGATGGTGTGTGTGTGTGTGTGTGTTCCTTATTAGTGCCAAATAGGAGACATCAGGGGCAGAAGTCAGTATTGAGGATGGTGTGTGTGTGTGTGTGTGTGTGTGTGTGTGTGTGTGTGTGTTCCTTATTAGTGCCAAATAGGAGACATCAGGGGCAGAAGTCAGTATTGAGGAAACGTAATAAAAAGCAAGTACCTGATAATAGACACACAATGGTTACTCAAATGGGACAACAAGTAAGTATCTTTCACCTGGAGGGCTGTACCACCCACCCATTCCTGTGTCCAACTGTACATGAAAATAAACTCCTCTTTCCGATTCCACAGCTGAATTATTATGATATATTTCTGTATCTCACATTTACCATTATTATTATCCACAACTAACCATCCTCACCTTCAAAATAAATAATCTGTGTAAAGGACTGACTGGGACCGATGGAGCGCCAAAACCCTAAGGGAGAAGGAGCCAGCGAGCGAACTAACTTTTGGTATACTTTTAATTGTGTATGTATGTATTTATGTATGTTTGTATGCCAGGAAACAGGACCAGATTAGCCAAAATAAAAAATATATTGGTAGTCTGTTGCTTGGAGAGAGAGAGAGAGAGAGAGAGAGAGAGAGAGAGAGAGAGAGATCCGTAGTAACTGTAGATGGTGGGTGGTAGTGGTGGTGGTGGTAGTAGTAGTGGTAGTAGTGGTAGTGTTGGTTGTTGAGAGAGAGAGAGAGAGAGAGGTCCGTAGTAACTGTAGTGGTAGTAGTGGTAGTGGTAGTAGTAGTAGTAATAGTAGTAGTAGTAGTAGTAGTTGTTGAGTAATAGTGGTAGTAGTAGTAGTAGTGGTAGTATTAGTAGTAGTAGTAGTAGTAGTAGTAGTAGTAGTGGTAGTAGTAGTAGTAGTTGTTGAGTAGTAAGATACAAGTCATGGTGATTGGCTTAACAAGTGAATGAATGATTTGATTGTCAGTGTGGTGGGGATGAGAGGAGTGGTGGTGGTGGGGGTGGTGGTAGTGGTGTGGTGGTGGTGATGGTGGTAGAGTGGGGTGGTGGGGGTGGTGGTGGTAGAGTGGTGGTGGTGGTGGGGTGGGGGGGTGATGGTGGTGGTGGAGGTGGTGATGGTGGTGAGAGAAAGATGTGGTGGTGAGAGAAATGGTAGTAGTGATAGTGATGATGATGGTGGTGGTGGAGGTGGTGATGGTGAGAGGAATGGTAGTAGTGGTAGTGATGATGGTGGTAGTAGTAGTAGTAGTAGTAGTGATGACAAGGAGATGATAATGGAATATAGATAGAGAGATATAAGTGATTGTGTTCTTATTATCTTTACAATGTATCTATCCATATTATTTTTATATTTGCGTTTTAGCTGAGAGGGTAAAAAAGTAAAATAACATACTATAGCTTCCACATTCATTGCTGTTTACTAATACTAATAAAATACAATATAATATACAAAGCTAATTAAGAGGAAATAGGAACAGATTAACAAAAATATTGCAGTTACGTCGTCTTACATTTTCAATAATAAATATGTTGTAAATCCTTGAAAACAAAAGCGTGTAACAATTCCTGTAAACAATAGTAAAGAAGTTGATTATTTTTAGTGGTCATAATTCTATCTACTCAGGCAGATAGATAGATAGATAGTTTTGGGGACCCTGTGATCGTTTTTGAAAAGATTTGGAGGCTTCTGATTCCTCCTAACTATGCCACGAAACGAGCTACTTCCATGTAGGTGTGTGTGTGTGTGTGTGTGTGTTTCGTGGCAATATTTGAAGGACTCATTTACCTCCAATTTTCTGAAAATATCACTGGGTCACATAATAAATATATAATGATAATTTATGACGAAAATGGAAGATAAATATAATGATGATGGGTAAATGTTAATAGTTAAACATAAATGGAGAATAAATGTAAATAATGACAAAATACGTGAGGAAAGAAACCCACAAATTTAAGTTTAATTTAGAGGGAAATAATTCACTTTGGTTACATTGGAGTCCCTTGATTCCTCCAAAGTATGCCAGGAAACAGCAGCAGGACCATAAGAGCTAAAATAAATAAATAATGGTGGGTTTTTTTCTGTTGCTTGGAATAGTTTGGAGGATTCAGTTGCTCCATGTAAATTTACAAAAAAAAAAAAAAAAAAAGTTTACCCTTTAAAGTTCTTTTATTTATAACCACAGAAAACTTATTAAACGTAGGGATATCTTATGTAATTTATAGCATAATATTATATTTCCGATGTTTTCCCTCCCTGCATGTGTGTGTGTGTGTGTGTGTGTTTCGTGGCAAATATTTGAAGGACTCGCTAACCTCCAATAATGTTCTAACTACATCTATACAGGGTCATTTAATTGGAGTCTATTTATCTTTTAACAGAGGAGCTCCTGTATAGTGGAATCAACTCTGTGTTTTTCAATTGGAGTCTATTCATCTTTTAACAGAGGAGTTCCTGTATAGTGGAATCAACTCTGTTTTTCAATTGGAGTCTATTCATCTTTTAACAGAGGAGCTCCTGTATAGTGCAATCGACTCTTAATCATTCTTGTATACCCTCTGTGTCTTTCACTTCTTTATCAGTCCCTTTCTTTTTCAATCATTCAATCATACCTGGTCCTCATGCATGCACACTCTCTCTCTACACACACACACACACACACACACACACACACACTCTCTCTCTCCTATCTCCATCCACTTCCAATACACACACACACACACACACACACACAGAAGGAAAGGTCAGTACATGATTACAAAACGGAAAACTATACGGTAATCCAGAAAGGTTGTGCTACTCGTAAGTGAAGTGAAAGTGGAGTGAGGCAGAGGAGTGGTGGTGGAGTGAGGGAGAGGAGTGGTGGAGCATGGAAGGTGGAGGGAGGGAGGCAGAGGAGTGGTGGAGCATGGAAGGTGGAGTGAGGCAGAGGAGTGCATGGTGGAGTGAGGGAGAGGAGTGGTGGAGCATGGAAGGTGGAGGGAGGCAGAGGAGTGGTGGTGGAGTGAGGGAGAGGAGTGGTGGTGGAGTGAGGGAGAGGAGTGGTGGTGGAGTGAGGGAGAGGAGTGGTAGTGGAGTGAGGCAGAGGAGTGGTGGAGCATGGAAGGTGGAGGGAGTGAGGCAGAGGAGTGGTGGAGCATGGAAGGTGGAGGGAGTGAGGCAGAGGAGTGGTGGAGCATGGAAGGTGGAGGGAGTGAGGCAGAGGAGTGGTGGAGCATGGAAGGGGATGGTGGAGCATGGAAGGTGGAGTGAGGCAGAGGAGTGGTGGTGGAGTGAGGGAGAGGAGTGGTGGAGCATGGAAGGTGGTGGTGGAGGTGGAGGGAGGAGTATGATGTTATGGTTTGGTCGTGGTGGTGATGGTGGAAGGAGGAAGAGCATGTTACAAGGAGTTACAAGGAAAAGAAGTACCCTAGGGGACCTTATAAACGACCCATACAAAGAGGGTACCTGTGGGTTTAGTTGTGCAAGTAGGTGAGAGTGTGTGAAAGAGTGTGAATGTGGAGTAGGAGTGTGAAAGAGGAAAAAGGAGTGTGAAAGAGGGGAAGGAGTGTGAAAGTGGAAAAGAAGTGTGGAAGTGTAAATTAAGGGAGTATTGGTGAGAGAGGTGGAATGAGAGAGTAGACGATAGAAATAATGATGTGAGTGTGGGAATGAGGGAGGGAGGGAGGGAAAGAGTGTGTGTGTGTGTGTGTGTGTAAGGAGGGAGGAAAAGAATGTGTGTGTGTGTGTGTGTGAGGAGGGAGGAAAAGAGTGTGTGTGTGTGTGTGTGTGTGAGAGAGAGAGAGAGAGAGAGTGTGTGTGTGTGTGTGTGTGTGTGTGTGAGTTTGTGTTTCGTGGCAATATTTGAAGGACTCATTTATCTCCAATTTTCTGACTACATCACACAAAGAGAGAGAGAGAGAGAGAGAGAGAGAGGGGGGGGGGGGGGTATACGCGGTCACATAAAATTACCACAGTACACACACACACACACACACACACACATACAGACTGGAGGGGAAAGTAGTAGTAGTTTGTAATCTATTGTCTAACCATTCATTGCCAAACATACAAAGGAATACACATTAAGAGCATTATGTGTGTGTGTGTGTGTGTGTGTGTGTGTGTGAATAGAAAAAGATATGACTTGGATGTATACTGTGTTCAATCTGTTTTTTATTATTATTATGCTTTTTCTCATGTGTGTGTGTGTGTGTGTTCTTTTTTCTCCTTTACGTGTTGGCTTGTTCCACTCACGTTTTTTCCTCCTCCTCCTCCTCCTCCTCCTCCTCCTCCTCCTCCTCCTCCTCCTCCTCCTCCTCCTCCTCCTCCTCCTCCTCCTCCTCCTCCTCCTCCTCCTCTTTCTCCTCCTCCTCCTCCTCCTCCTCCTCCTCCTCCTCCTCCTCCTCCTCCTCCTCCTCCTCCTCCTCCTCCTCCTCCTCCTCCTCCTCCTCCTCCTCCTCCTCCTCCTCCTCCTCCTCCTCCTCCTCCTCCTTTTCTAATCTCTCCATCATTATAATTTTTTCACTCTTCCCTATTTTTTAAAACCCCATGAGAAGGTAATATCTATCATTGTCACTCTATCAATTAATCCTCATTTGTTTTGTTTTGTTTTCTATAGTGTCTCAATCATCATTATTTTATTTTATTTTATTTTTTTAATCGTCGTCATTCTGTTTCACAATTCTCGTCTTTTTCTACATCCTTACTCATATTTTTTTTTCTATTGCCTTTCCAAGTTCATTTCTTTTTTATAATTACTCATATTCTTTTTCTATATTCTCTCTACATTCATTTCTTTTTGATAATTACTCATATTTTTTTTTTCTACATTCTCTCCAAGTTCATTTTTTTTTTAATAATTACTCATATTTTTTTTTTCTATTGCCTATCCAAGTTCATTTCTTTTTGATAATTACTCATATATTATTTTTCTATATTCTCTCTACATTCATTTCTTTTTTATAATCACTCATATTTTTTTCTATTGCCTTTCCAAGTTCATTTCTTTTTGATAATTACTCATTTATTCTTTTTCTATATTCTCTTTACATTCATTTCTTTTTTATAATTACTCATATTTTTTTTATTGCCTTTGCAAGTTCATTTCTTTTTTATAATAATTACTCGTTGCCTTTTTCTATAACCTTTCCACGGTCATATTTTTTCCTTGTTTACAATTATCTATACCCAATGCAGTATCGTGTGTGAGAGAGAGAGAGAGAGAGAGAAAGTGTGTGCGTGTGAGAGAGAGTGTGTATGTGTGTGTGTGAGAGAGATATAGAGAGAGAGGTTGAGAGAAAGAGAGAGAGAGAGAGAGTGTGTGTGTGTGTGTGTGTGTGTGTGTGTGTGTGTATGTATGTATGTGTGTGTGTGTGTGAGAGAGAGAGAGAGAGAGAGAGAGAGAGAGAGAGAGAGAG
>JAWZYT010002349.1:0-22500 GCA_034508575.1 Petrolisthes manimaculis | reverse complement strand
TTCGTGTGTGTGTGTGTGTGTGTATTTTCGTGTGTCTGTGTGTGTAATTTCGTGTGTGTGTGTGTGTGTGTGTGTAATTTCGTGTGTGTGTGTGTAATTTCGTGTGTGTGTGTGTGTGTGTAATTTCATGTGTGTGTGTGTGTGTAATTTCGTGTGTGTGTGTGTGTGTGTATTTTCGTGTGTGTGTGTGTGTGTAATTTCGTGTGTGTGTGTGTGTGTAATTTCGTGTGTGTGTGTGTGTGTGTATTTTCGTGTGTGTGTGTGTGTAATTTCGTGTGTGAGTGTGTGTGTGTTTGTGTGTATTTTCATGAGTGTGTGTAAGATGAGACGTTTCGTGTGTGTGTGTGTGTGTGTGTGTGTGTGTTTCCCGCCAAAATTTCTCGCGCGCACAGCTGACGTTGTTGTTGTTGTTGTTGTTGTTGTTGTTGGCGGGAGTTTTCTGTAATACGCGTTTTAGAGGCAAACTATTACAAACTTAAAAATGGAGGACTTTTTATTATTATTATTGTTATTATTATTGTTATTATTATTATTATTATTATTATTATTATTATTATTATTATTATTATTATTATTATTATTATTATTATTATTATTATTATTATTATTATTATTATTATTTTTATTATTATTATTATTATTATTTTTGTAATTTCACCTCTCTCACTCTCTCTCTCTCTCTCTCTCTCTCTCTCTCTCTCTCTCACACACACACACACACACACATAAAGAAAAATAATGGTATCCTGTTGCCTGGAATAATTTGGAGGACTCATAATCTCCAAAAATGTCAAAAACTATAAAATAAATACCCTTCCTTTAATTAATTACCTATGACTCTCTTAATTTAGTTTTAAGAAAGTTTTCCATTATTGTATGCTGAAAACATCTTATAGTAGTGATAACAAACAGTATAACTATAACTATAACTATAACTATAACTATAACTATAACTATAAGTATAACTATAAATATAACTATAAGTATAAGTATAGTATAAGTATAAGTATAAATATAACTATAAATATAACTATAAGTATAACTATAAATATAACTATAACTATAACTATAACTATAACTATAACTAAGTATAACAGTATAAGTATAACAATAAGTATAACTATAACTAACTATAAGTATAAGAGTGGAATTAAGTCCAACATCAAGTGGCTGGGGTTGGTGACGCTACCCTATAAGTCAGTGACGTGACAGTATAAGTATAAGTATAAGTATAACAGTATAACTATAAGTATAAGAGTGGAATTAAGTCCAACACCAAGAAGCTGGGGTTGGTGACGCTACCCTATAAGTCAGTGACGTGACAGCTTGGACTGGGAACAGTTATCTACCTAATAACTAATGGCTATGGTGACGAGTAAAGGGTAAAAAGATCCGCTGGAACTCCTTACGTCAAGCTATATAAATGCTACCTGGTCCTGATGTGCTAGACAGATTAAAAAGGCAGGTTTAGTTAAATGCATTGGCTGACTATATAGGACTGTTGTGTGTCAGAGAGTTTGTCTATGTACTGGTTGTGTGGTCAGTAGGGGTTCCCCACTTCAGTATTGCGCTTAGAGTCGCACCCTTAATGAATTAGGTAGTTTACAGGCAGCCCTGAACACTATAATGTAGATCCTTGAACCTAAAACTCAATGTCACTACGCCATTAAGGTTAGATAGGGAACTCAGTCCTTTTGACATCATCATAATAAACTTATTTTTCAACGATGCCGGTTCGATCCCCACCACGGACACTGAGGGAAAACATCTGTAACACATCTGTAACACACACACATACACACACACACACCATCCTCAATACAATACTGCTAACTTCTCGTTTTTCATCACACAGAATTCTTTTAATACATCACAGGTTTCCCTTGAAGTATTTGTGACATTACCTTAAAAATTGGGTTGAAAAATACCTTAGATGTAGCCAAATTACCTTAGATCCTGAAGTAGGTGACCATAGCGACATAAACTGAACTCTTGATATGATATTTTATGAAATTATAATGTTTTTTTTACAGCAATGCACTTTTCTCATTTGATAACCCATTTGATAACGGAAGCATCGATAAAAATTACCTTAAGATTACCTTAACTTTAGTTTCAATGGCCCCAAATTACGCTAATCTAGAGTAATTACCTTAAACATTGTCTGCGAGGGATAGCAAACCCAAACTACTACATATTTGGGAACATAATAAATAATAAATAACAAATAAATAATAAATAACAATAAATAACGTCATTTGTTGAGAGCAAAAAATAAAAAAAATAATTGTGTTATGTCCGTGGTGGGGATTGAACCGGCATCGTTTAAAAATAAGTTTATTATGATGGTGACAAAAGGACTGAGTTCCCTATCTAACCTTAATGGCGTAGTGACATTGAGTTTTAGGTTCAAGGATCTACATTATAGTGTTCAGGGCTGCCTGTAAACTACCTAATTCATTAAGGGTGCGACTCTAAGCGCAATACTGAAGTGGGGAACCCCTACTGACCACACAACCAGTACATAGACAAACTCTCTGACACACAACAGTCCTATATAGTCAGCCAATGCATTTAACTAAACCTGCCTTTTTAATCTGTCTAGCACATCAGGACCAGGTAGCATTTATATAGCTTGACGTAAGGAGTTCCAGCGGATCTTTTTACCCTTTACTCGTCACCATAGCCATTAGTTATTAGGTAGATAACTGTTCCCAGTCCAAGCTGTCACGTCACTGACTTATAGGGTAGCGTCATCAACCCCAGCCTCTTGGTATTGGACTTAATTCCACTCTTATAGTTATAGTTATACTGTTATACTTGTAGTTATACTTATACTGTCACGTCACTGACTTATAGGGTAGCGTCACCAACCCCAGCCACTTGATGTTGGACTTAATTCCACTCTTATAGTTATAGTGTTATACTTATAGTTATAGTTATACTTATACTGTCACGTCACTGACTTATAGGGTAGCGTCACCAACCCCAGCCTCTTGGTGTTGGACTTAATTCCACTCTTATACTTATAGTTAGTTATAGTTATAGTTATTGTTATACTTATACTTATACTGACTTATAAGGTAGCGTCACCAACCCCAGCCTCTTGGTGTTGGACTTAATTCCACTCTTATAGTTATAGTTATACTGTTATACTTATAGTTATACTGTCACGTCACTGACTTATAGGGTAGCGTCACCAACCCCAGCCTCTTGGTATTGTATTTAATTCCACTCTTATACTTATAGTTATAGTGTTATACTGTTATTGTTATACTTATACTTATACTGACTTATAGGGTAGCGTCACCAACCCCAGCCTCTTGGTGTTGGACTTAATTCCACTCTTATACTTATAGTTATACTGTTATAGTTATACTTATATTTATACTTATAGTTATAGTTATAGTTATACTGTTTGTTATCACTACTATAAGATGTTTTCAGCATACAATAATGGAAAACTTTCTTAAAATTATTAATAAATAGTAACTTTAAACTGAAAATATATCGCCTATATAGTCGATGCCTACTGTAAAATTATTTCTCTGGGACTTTTTAAAAATTGCACTTAATTATTTAAATACAAAAAATACACAGTTATTTATAAACTGCACGAGAAAACAATATCAACAAAATACAACAACAAAATACTTGAAAAAAACCTAATTAATTAAAAAAACGTCCTTATAAAACCACTGCAAAATAATAATGTAAATAAAAATAATAATAATAATAATAATAATAATAGGCTTCAGGAAAAATGTACTTATTATTATTTTAATTAGTTACTATTATAAATCTGTATCTATTTAGACCATTAATTATCCAAAAATAAATAAATAAATAATAATAATTGTATTTATTAGTCCCTTTACCAAGATAGTCAATACAACAACAACAACAACAACATATTTACAAACAAAACAAAATCGCCATCAACAAACAATTTAAACTACTATTTTTTGGTATTTATTAGTATTTATTGGTATTAAAAAAAGCCATACGCATTAAATTAAATGTCATAGAAGAATATAATTGTCTTAGAATGATATAAATTAAATTAGATGGTAATTAAGATGGAAAAATCGGTAATTATTAATAAATTTGTCAAGCATTTGTCCATAATCTCGGTAGTTTGCCCCGGTTAGGTCTCGGTAGTTTGCCCCGGTTAGGTCCCGGTAGTCTGCCCAGGTTAGGTCCCAGTAGTCTGCCCAGGTTAGGTCCCGGTAGTCTGTCCAGGTTAGGTCCCAGTAGTATGTACAGGTTAGGTCCCAGTAGTCTGTCCAGGTTAGGTCCCAGTAGTCTGTCCAGGTTAGGTCCCAGTAGTCTGCCCAGGTTAGGTCCCAGTAGTCTGTCCAGGTTAGGTCCCAGTAGTCTGTCCAGGTTAGGTCTCGGTAGTCTGTCCAGGTTAGGTCCCAGTAGTCTGCCCAGGTTAGGTCCCAGTAGTCTGTCCAGGTTAGGTCCCAGTAGTCTGTCCAGGTTAGGTCCTGGTAGTCTGTCCAGGTTAGGTCCCAGTAGTCTGTCCAGGTTAGGTCCCAGTAGTTTGCCCCGGTCTTAGGTGCCGGTAGTCTGCCCAGGTTAGGTCCCAGTAGGCTACAATTCTACATTCTACTTGCTAATAATTCTGTTTATCAAATGAGACTACAAACTTGCCAAGGTAGTGTAGTTTGTAGTGTGGTAAGTGATGACTATATATTATTAAGTGTTAAGTGTTTAGTGTTAAGGTTCATAGTTTTAAAACATTTGAAAAAAAAAAATATATACAAAAAAAAAAAAAAACACATACACACACACAAATAAAAATATATATATATATATCTTCTTTCACTGTTTGAGAGAGAGAGAGAGAGAGAGAGAGAGAGAGAGAGAGAGAGAGAGAGAGAGAGAGAGAGAGAGAGAGAGAGAGAGAGAGAAAGAGTTATATAAAGAAGTAACTTACACTCATAGTTTTAAAACATTTGAGGTCCCTTACTGGAGCTCTATGAACCCTCCAAATAATCCAGGCCACAAAACGCTTCAGTGTTTGTTTCGAATAGGGAATCTGTTGTTGCCTGGAGTAGTTTGGAGAATTCATAGAGCTCCAGTAAGGGACCTCAAATATTTAAAAGTACGTGTGTTAGTCTACAGTGTATTAAAGTGACTAAAAGTGATTATAATTATGTACATTCCTCTGTATTTCTGAACAAGTGAACGAATAACTCCCCGTATATATTGAACAAACAGAACAAACAGAACAAACAGAAATATGGATCATCTTTTTTAATTTTTTGATAATATATAACATAAGCCTCTTCTCCTAATTGGTTTTTTATAGCAAGAATTTACTGTATTACCTTTTTTTTATACACTATTTATTCTGTATACTATTTCATCATCACAGCCATTGAATACATTTAAGAATTCTCCCTATAAGTTTCTGCAAAGTTTTTTTATTTGGCACTTTCAGAGTTTTATTTTCTCTATATATTTTTACACCTGTCATTCTTGTTAGCTTCTTTTTAAATTTGTTTTTATGTCCTTAACCAGTCCAGTTTTATTATTAACTCCCACGTTAGCAGGTAAGGTAATAGTTTTGGTCAACTCTTGTCTGTCCGTTTGTCCATCCGTTTGTCATTCGGTTAATTAAGGCTGTATTTATCTAATTAATTGACTTACAACCTTTATATTTTGTGTTGTGATGGGTAAGGGAATTATCTCACCCACGTTCAAACACCACCAAATTATTACTTACCCTTTGACCTAAAATGGCTAAAAAATAGGTCATTCACAATTATTATGCATGTTTTTAGAATACTGTACTATGGTATAATTAAGATGAATTTTGCTTAGAATGTGATGTAGTAAATTTAGTCCAACTATTTTTATTCCAATTGTGGTCTTGAGATTAAAGGTATATGTTATTTTAAGGGGGTGTGGGAGTAGGGGACAGGCTTGGGGGGTTTTGGAGGGTGCGGGAGTAAGGAGGCAGGCTTGGGGGGTTTTGGGGGGTGCGGGAGTAAGGAGACAGGCTTGGGAGGTTATGGGTGGGTGCGGGAATATGGGACAGGCTTTCTACCACCCCACCCCACCCCAAGCCTGTCCACCCTACTTCCGCACCCCCCCAGTTCCCCCTCAAGCCTGTCCCCTATTCCCACACCCCTTTAAATAAAAGAAATTGTTAAACGCCCAATACTGTAATTCATATTTGGGGTTAAGTAAGTAAAAAGATCAGAGGATTTTATGTAAGACAGGATTTATTAATTTAAAACTGATTTGAGGAAGGAAAGAAATGTTTGTGTTAGTTTAGTTGTCTGTGGAAAGTTCAAGAGGTATTAGAATCAAACCATTAGGCATAACATGTAATGAAATCATAACTGTATTTTACCCTTTTAACTTTTCTTTTCTTATACATGTAATGACATTATTACTGTATTTTACCCTTTTAACTTTTCTATTATTTATACTGTACTTGCAATTACACTAAAACTGTATTTTTTCAGTCAGTTTGGCTGCCAAAGAAATAAACCGTTTATTATTATTATTATTATTATTATTATTATTATTATTATTATAACATACTGCTGTTACCGATTGCTGTAAAAGTTATTGATGACTGAATGTAATATTAACTTTGTATTCTCACACTAGAACTTATTAAATGGTGTCCCTATTATACACCTTCCTTGTATAATATATAATATAATCAGTATAATCCTTTGTCATACAGGAGTGGGGAGTGTGAGTTAGGAAACCTATTCTCTAACAATGAAATGGGATATTGTATTGATGAAGATAATACTAATACTGGAATTTATTTTATACAAACAGCATACACTGTACTTGTATATATATTAATTATTTTGAAAAATCATTAATTTTTTGTTTTCTTTCATAATACTGGAACTTATTTTATACAAACAGCATACGTACTTGTATATACTGTATATTAATTATTTTGAAAAATCATTAATTTTTTGTTTTCTTTCATAATACTGGAACTTATTTTATACAAACAGCATACAGTACTTGTGTATATATATTAATTATTTTGAAAAATCATTAATTTTTTGTTTTCTTTCAGAGTGGAATGTTACAACGAGGCAAATAGCAAATTTTTTCACTTTTTATTATTTTGAATATACCTGAAGAACCCCAGGTGATTTATAACAAGAGAAACAATGGAAGACTTTGGTGGAGTAGTGGAGTGAACGGTAAACAAGTAGTGGAGTAAACTGTAAACAAGTAGTGGAGTGAACGGTAAACAAGTAGTGGAGTGAACGGTAAACAAGTAGTGGAGTGAACTGTAAACAAGTAGTGGAGTGAACTGTAAACAAGTAGTGGAGTGAACTGTAAACAAGTAGTGGAGTGAACTGTAAACAAGTAGTGGAGTGAACGGTAAACAAGTAGTGGAGTGAACGGTAAACAAGTAGTGGAGTGAACGGTAAACAAGTAGTGGAGTGAACTGTAAACAAGTAGTGGAGTGAACGGTAAACAAGTAGTGGAGTGAACGGTAAACAAGTAGTGGAGTGAACTGTAAACAAGTAGTGGAGTGAACGGTAAACAAGTAGTGGAGTGAACGGTAAACAAGTAGTGGAGTGAACTGTAAACAAGTAGTGGAGTGAACGGTAAACAAGTAGTGGAGTGAACTGTAAACAAGTAGTGGAGTGAACGGTAAACAAGTAGTGGAGTGAACGGTACTGTATTCTTTTGTATTCCTTTTGAATTACTTTAGAAATATCTTGTAATTGTCAGCTTATTGTACAGTCGCCAGCTCAATTTCCATCTACTTATGTATGAGTTATATTGATGTTGTAATACAATTTTAATACAGAGATGGTATATATAGTTCTCATATGGTAAATTATGTATGTTGTTGTTGGAATAAAAACTGGTTTAGAATGCAACTATCTGATTATATTAGCAATTTTATGTACACGAGATGGACGCGAATTTATGCTGCCGACTGTACATGCACACTTTATTCACCTTAATAAGTATATATAGGCCATAAATATATACACTCTCCTCTCTTTTTATGCGAGTTTAAATTATGCGAATTTGAAATAGTGCCTATCATGAAAAAAAATTTAAAAAATGCAATTTACACAAACTCTTAAAATAACATGAACAAGGAGGCTCCATTTTCAAGTTAAAGTACCATTATTTCTTATGGAAATGTACAATTTACTTTATGCAAAATTCACTTTATGCGACACAACCCTTCACCAACCTAACCTGTAATAAAAAAAGAGGAGAGTGTATATAAATTCCTGAGACTGAGTGTACATTTGATAAAGTAGAAAGTGCAAGAAAAATATGAGTGTATATGGCAAAATCTTTCAGTTCTATGTAATAAATCTTGGGTTTTTTTTCTTATCAATGAATCAATTAGACTCCACAGCCAATGTATGTAAAGCGGAACGTGACGGAAGGACATTTATGAGTGGTAAACAGACGTGTACATATACACTCATAATTTTTGAGTGGTAAACTGACGTACACACATACACTCATAATTTTTAAGTGGTAAACAGACGTACACATATACACTCATAATTTATAAGTGGTAAACAGACGTGCACACATACACTCATAATTTTTAAGTGGTAAACAGACGTGCACTTAATTATACACTCATAATTTACTTGTTAAAGATTGGCTATATCATGAATACTTAGTGAGTGAGTGAGTCTTATTTATAGTCTCTGTTTTCTATATCCCAGAAATATCTCAAGCATATTTATTTATTTATTTATTTAAACACAACTATTTAATTCCATTGCACTTCATTCTATTCACAGCCTCATTATGCATTGTTATTGAGTGAGTGGCTAATTATCCTTAATCTTTTTGGTGATAATGTCAATTCCTTTATTATTAATTAACCCATTTTGAAGTTCTAAGGTAGGAATGTGTTTATAGTTGAATATACAGTACAGTGTGAAGATTCTTGTATACACACACACACACATGCACACAAACACACACACAAATGCACACAAACACACACACACGCAGTTGCATTTGCACTCGCACTCGCACACACACTTGCACACACACACATACCCAATATACGTACACACATACTACAATTACACACACACACACACACACACACAGTAACTTTAGAGAGTGTATATTGTTGTGTATTGGTTGTGTGTATACTTGTTGTCAACTGTTAAGGAATGCTATGTTGGTGTGTATGATTATTTGTAATACTGTACCATACTGTACTATACTGTACTCTCATTAACATCCATTCTATCGCTATACACTCTCCTCTCTTTTTAATGCGAGTTTAAATTATGCGAATTTGAAATAGTGCGTATCATGAAAAAAATTAAAATAATGCAATTTACACGAACTCTTAAAATAACAGGAACAAGGAGGCTCCATTTTCAAGTTAAAGTAACATTATTTCTTATGGAAATGTACAATTTACTTTATGCAAAATTCACTTTATGCGACACAACCCTTCACCAACCTAACCTGTAATAAAAAAAGAGGAGAGTGTAAATACATTATCCTCATTATGATTCAATATATTCTTCCACACAGAACAGACAGAATCAACAAACTTCCAGACAGACCTTTTGGATTCTCCTGAAAAGAAATATATCTGTACAGGTCAGTGTGAGAATTTGTATACAGTATTAACACTATAATTATGTGTTATGTTGCAATTACCAGCACAGATTAACTTGTATAACAGAGTACAGAGTGAACTACTGTAATGATGCATATAAAAATACAATTATCATCATACTATTACACTTAATTTGCTATAATAATAATAATAATAATAATAATAATAATAATAATAATAATAATAATAATAATAATAATAATAATAATAACAATAATAATAATAATAATAATAATAATAATAATAATAATAATAATAATAATAATAATAATAACTTCAAATGCATAAACAATAATAATACAGTAATTAATGTTTTAATAAATGTTTCAAATGTTTACTAATAATTTTATGTATGAACTTAACGTATGAGAAGTGACTTTTGTATTGTCATGTAGAAAGCATTATTTTTTACTACTGTTTGAAGGTATTGAAACTCATATAAATATACATCTAGTAAATTAGTTTAATCTCCCTGGGTTGAAATTATTATATTATATTATTATTATTAGGTAGCCAAGTGATATTTTTAATGATATAATACTGTACAAAAAGTTCCATATGTACGGTAGGCAAAAAAAGTACTTTATTGGAACCTTCCCATGTACTTACACTAAGTTTTTTTATATTTAATTCCAATGTTCTTAAGAGTGGTTCAAATACTTTTTTTTATACTGGATGAGTTAGGAAGATTGAATTGCCTTATTATTTGTCAACAATAGCTTATAACCAGCCTTGTATTGTAGTTAATTAGTTGATGGTTTTAGTGTTTTTTTTTTTTTTAGAATGTATCTCATCATTTTCTTATGTTTTTATTATTGGGAAAAATGCTCCAATACATGAAAAATTAATATATGAATTTTTTTTAAAGGTACCGTTGCCAACACACGAAGCTGGTACACCTCACTCACTACTGTACTTGTGAGGTAACTATAACGAAAAGAAAAGAGCAAAAAATATAGTTTGTTGACAGGTAAACAATAACAATAATATTACTGTCTGCCTGTCAATAAATTATAACTTTTACTCCATTTCCTATGTTGTTGTTGTTGTTGTTGTTGTTGTTGTTGTTGTTCCTCAAGCTGTCTGGCCGAACAGCCCTGGGCTTCTGAGGAAGGTCACAGCCTGAACTGGGCTTTCCCACAGTGCCCTCAGAGAGTGTATGTTGTGTTGTTGTTGGCAAGTGTGGTTTGGCTATTAGCATTTTATTTCCAATATTGTCTTTTTAATTAAATGTTTATTTAATATATGTTATTGTAAAGTTGTCATTTGATATCGTCCGTGGTTTCTCTTTTGTATAGCTTTCTAAATGTTCCTTTTAGTTTTATATGTTTATATATTGTATTAATTTTACTAGATTTCAGCTATAATATTGTTTGAGATTTGAGATCTGTGTATGTTGTACAGTACATACAGTATTTTCAATATTAGTTTTTGTTAACGTTTTAATATCTGGAGGTTTAAATTGAGTTCTTTTAATGTTGGTTATTTTTTTTTATGGACTGCAGTGGTTGAGACAATATTTAAAAATTCTCTTTATTAACCATATTTATATGTTACTTATAGCTGTGGTCAATAAACAATAATAATAATAATAATGTGTATTGCAGTCTTCAATAATGTGTTGTAGGCAAGTGTGGTTGTGTGTATTACAGTCTTCAATAATGTGTTTCCTTTATGTTGTTGGCAAGTGTGGTTGTGTGTATTACAGTCTTCAATAATGTGTTTCCTTTATGTTGTTGGCAAGTGTGGTTGTGTGTATTGCAGTCTTCAATAATGTGTTTCCTTTATGTTGTAGGCAAGTGTGGTTGTGTGTATTGCAGTCTTCAATAATGTGTTTCCTTTATGTTGTAGGCAAGTGTGGTTGTGTGTATTGCAGTCTTCAATAATGTGTTTCCTTTATGTTGTAGGCAAGTGTGGTTGTGTGTATTGCAGTCTTCAATAATGTGTTTCCTTTATGTTGTAGGCAAGTGTGGTTGTGTGTATTGCAGTCTTCAATAATGTGTTTCCTTTATGTTGTAGGCAAGTGTGGTTGTGTGTATTGCAGTCTTCAATAATGTGTTTCCTTTATGTTGTAGGCAAGTGTGGTTGTGTGTATTGCAGTCTTCAATAATGTGTTTCCTTTATGTTGTTGGCAAGTGTGGTTGTGTGTATTGCAGTCTTCAATAATGTGTTTCCTTTGTGTTGTAGCTTCCTCACAAATAGCAAGACATACTGTACTAGCTTCATGTATGGACAATAATACATAAACATCATCATCATCATCATTATTTTCATCATCATCATTATTTTCATTTAACGTCCGTATTTTTCCAATTTAGGCTGAGGTTGGACGGGAGACACATAACATTTTCATATATATATTGGTGAATTCTTGTACAGTATCTAATGGAAAAAGTCTTGCCAAATCCAAATCTCCCATATATATTGTTGTAGTACTTTTTATATGTAGAGAAACATGTACAGAAGCAGTTTTTCTCATACCTAATCCAAATATATTTAAACATTTTTTATAAATTCTGATAGAAAGTTTAATGCTACATCCAAATCTGTATTCAGTATTATTATATTGTTTAATGAATGTATCCTATTATATAAATGAATAATAAATCTCCTTACATTTTTGAATGACTGAAATGAATGCATAAACGTGATACAGTATAAGAGATTAATGAATGTATCCTATTATATAAATGAATAATAAATAATTAAATGAATAATGTATTTCTTGGGGTTTTCTACAAAGTCAAATAATAGTTGTCAAAATGGCTTTCAAACTTACTTTGTAGGTGATATATGAATATGGAATATTTTTATAAATTTCACAGAAAGTACCTGTGAAACCAATATGTTTTAATTTCTTATTAGTTGGGCACATAGGAATTTGAAGATAGTTACAGACTTTCCCGGAATTATTATTATTATTATTATTATTATTTAAGGGACCCTGTGTTGTAGTCAGAAAATTGGAGGTAAATGAG
Source organism: Petrolisthes manimaculis (assembly GCA_034508575.1). NCBI lineage: Eukaryota > Metazoa > Arthropoda > Malacostraca > Decapoda > Porcellanidae > Petrolisthes > Petrolisthes manimaculis. Next base: position 9,894 of record JAWZYT010002349.1, on the reverse strand, counting down.
TCCTTCAAATATTGCCACGAAACACACACACCTATAGGGAAGGAGTTTGTTTCATGGCTTGGTTAGGAGGAATCAGAAGCCTCCAATTTTATACACGATCACAGGGTACTTAAGTGTAAAAACTAATGAATGTGAATAATATACTTTGTAAGGGTAATTATTTAAAATGAAATGTGTGGTAGTGAAATACAAAATCATATCCACAAACAAAAACATAAACAAACATTAACAAACAAACATCTCCATTAACAAATAATAACCTAGTAAATTTATTCTAAAACACAGGAATTGTTTTGGAAAGGAATATTGGCCAACCTTGGGACTCGATTGGCTGTCGTGGTACTTCTCCAATTATAGTGTACGGAAATATACGTAATTGGCCGTCAACTTAATCAAAGGTGGGACTTTTATTTATTTTTACTTTTATTTATTTTGACTTTTATTTATTTTGACTTTTATTTTATATATTTTTACTTTTTTTTTTTTTTTTTTTACTTTTTTTTTTTTACTTTTTTTTTTTTTTTTTTTTTTTGACTTTTATTTATTTTGACTTTTATTTATTTTGACTTTTATTTATTTTGTCATTGGTTCAAATCATTAAATCAGGAGAGAGATAAATGAGTCCTTCAAATATTACCACGAAACACACACACACGCACACACACCTATATGGAAGGAGCTTGTTTCGTGGCATAGTTAGGAGGAATCAGAAACCTCCACTTTACATATGTTGGGTATTAGTAGTAGTAGTAGTAGTAGTAGTAGTAGTAGTAGTATTTTAGTATTATTAGTAGTATTTTATTATTAGTATTATTAGTATTATTAGTATTATTTTAGTATTATTAGTAGTATTTTAGTATTATTATTATTAGTATTATTAGTATTTATTAGTATTTATTAGTATTATTAGTAGTAGTATTAGTATTATTTTAGTATTATTAGTATTATTATTAGTATTATTAGTATTATTTTAGTATTATTAGTAGTATTAGTATTATTAGTATTAGTAAATGAATGAGAATCCCACATAGATCACCAAGTCAGAAATATCTATAATTACCATTGGTGTAAATTTAACGTTAGTATAATATTGGATCTCCATTCACATAACTTAATTAGCTGAGGTAAAAATTGGCTTTGAATGTGGTATGAGTGTGAGTTGTTGTACAGTTGCCAAAAAATGTATTGCGACCAATCCTTGATAGAACTTTAACCCTAGTAATATCCACAACTATTTGTATATGGACTATAAGCATGTATAACAGAAGGAAATATACATATCCTTCTGTAATACATATCCACAACTATTTGTATATGGACTATAAGCATGTATAACAGAAGGAAATATACATATCCTTCTATAATACATAACCACAACTATTTGTATGGACTATAAGCATGTATAACAGAAGGAAATATACATACACATCCTTTTGTAATACATACTTATATATATCCCTACAAACAACTATGGACATTAATATATTTCATGTTGTATCAATAGTTGTCGTAATACATTTTTTGGCAACTGTACAAATGGTATCTTGAAGCATGAGACATTTTTTAGTGTTAGTAATATAAAAACCAAGAATTAAATGCTCTTAAATAATATATATGTATAATAATTTCCTATGGTCTGACTCTCTTTACCTTAAATTTCTTATTGTGAATTATACCGTACTGTATTAAGGGATTATTTTTGTGTTGGTAACTCTGGAGCAACTGAAGCCTCCAAACTATTCCAAGCAACAGAACACCATTATTTTTGTTCATCTGTGTGTCCTGTTGTTTCCTGGCATACTTTGGAGGAATCAAGGCACTCCAATGTAACAAAAGCGAATAAAAGTGTATAAAAATTGAAGGCTTCTGATTCCTCCTGACCATGCCACGAAACAACCTTCCTTCCCTATAGGTGTGTGTGTGTGTGTGTGTGTTTCGTGGTAATATTTGAAGGACTCATTTATCTCCAATTTTTCCAACTACATCACAGGGTACTTAAATTTATTCTGTATTCATTATCATAATAAATTCTGTATTCATTATTCACTAGACAAGGTTGAATTTATGGTTATACACTCTCCTCTTTTTTTATTACAGGTTAGGTTGGTGAAGGGTTGTGTCGCATAAAGTGAATTTCGCATAAAGTAAATTGTACATTTCCATAAGAAATAATGGTACTTTAACTTGAAAATGGAGCCTCCTTGTTCCTGTTATTTTAAAAGTTCGTGTAAATTGCATTTATTTAAATTTTTTTCATGATACGCACTATTTCAAATTCGCATAATTTAAACTCGCATAAAAAGAGAGGAGAGTGTACTGTGTAAGTAATTGATTTTCACATTCATTTACAGATGTAAGTGTGGAGGAACTTATATTATAATTCTATCATAATTATCCCAGTTTCATAACAATATAACCAATATATATATACAGTAGTCTACCAGTTAACGGGAGAGTATACTTTTGAAAGATTGGAGTGCCTTGATTCCTCCAAAGTATCCCAGGAAACAGACCAGATGAACAAAAATAATGGGAATAATTATTTTTTTTAATAATAATTTTTTTTTTTAATAATTATTTTTTTTTTAATAATTTTTTTTAATAATTTTTTTTTAATATTTTTTTTTTAATAATTTTTTTTTTTTAATAATTATTTTTTTTTAATATTTTTTTTTTTTAATATTTTTTTTTTTTTTTAATAGTCACACCTCTCTATCACCTTTTTCTGGCGCTATAGGACCTCCATGTTGCAGCGCCTAATATCCATCAATCCATCAATTCTCTTTCTTGTATTTTGTATAATTATTTTTAAATTTTTACACACTATCCATGTTAGTGCTATACAGGGCTGTAGTTAAATAATGTCCATGTTTATGTTTATGTCTATGTTTATGTTTCCTTGCTTCCAACTCCCTGGTAATTTTCTTTGCTTTAATTAATGATCTTTGAAATATAAATAATGACTCATTTAGTTTTTTTGCAAATTATTTTAATACTCAACATCAAATTTCATCAGATTCACTTGCATAAATTTTGTTTTTCTGTTTCTAATCCGGGTTTGTGTTTTTTTCTTCTAATGTAAATACAGTTTCCTTGTTGGTGAATACAGACGGGAAGTTTATGTTAAAATTACGCATATTTTTTGTTCTTCTGTATACTGCATGTGTGTGTGTGTGTGTGTGTGTGTGTGTGTGTGTGTGTGTGTGTAAGGAGATATAGTACCCCCGTGTGTGTGTGTGTGTATGTGTATGTGTGTGTGTGTGTGTAATATCCCCCTGTGTGTATGCGTGTGTGTGTAAAACCCCTCCGAGTGTGTGTATGTGTGTAATAAAACCCCTCCGAGTGTGTGTATGTGTGTAAAACCTCTCCGTGTGTGTGTGTGTGTAATAAAACCCCTCCGAGTGTGTGTATGTGTGTAAAAAAAAAACCCGTGTGTGTGTGTATGTGTGTAAAACCTCTCCGTGTATGTGTGCGTGTGTGTAAAACCCCTCCGAGTGTGTGTGTATGTATGTAAAACCCTCCGTGTGTGAGTGTGTGTGTATGTGTGTAAAACCCCTCCGTGTGTGTGTGTGTGTATGTGTGTGTGTAATATAGCCTTCCCTTGCCCTTCTGCTGGGGGGAACATGATCTTTATCCCACCTATTGACTGTCAACTTAACTGCCAATTTAGTCGTAAGAGATACATACAGAGACCTTGTTTACAAATGGCCACAAGGCTGTACCCTACCCCACCCATGCCCCACCCTACCCCTCCCCTCTGTGATACCCCCTCACCCATGCCCCACCCCTCTGTGATACCCCCCCACCCATGTCCCACCCCTCTGTGATACCCCCCACCCCCATGCCCCACCCCTCCCCTCTGTGATACCCCCCCCCCCATACCCCTCACCTCCTCTTTACATCATACCCCAACCCCTTCCTGTCATTCCCCACCCCCCTCTCCCCCACCCCTCTCTCCCCCCCTCCTCCCCATCTCACCCCACACTCACTCCCCCTCCTCCCCATCACCCCACTCCAGATTCACCCCTTATTCTTTTTCCCTTACTTCCCTTTTCTTGTTCCTCTCTCTCTCTCTCTCCCTATCTCTCTCTCTCTCTATCTATCTATCTCTTTCCTATCCAATTTCTCTTTTTTTTTCTATCTATATCTATCTATCTATCTATCTATCTATCTATCTATCTATCTCTCTCTCTCTCTCTCTCTCTCTCTCTCTCTCTCTCTCTCTCTCTCTCTCTCTCTCTCTCTCTCTCTCTCTCTCTCTCTCTCTCTCTCTCTCTCTCTCTCTCTCTCTCTCTCTCTTTCCTTTTTGTTACACCATATCATAAATATCTTCTTTTTACTTTCAGCCACAGTGGGTAATAATAATAATAATACTTTAAGAGTTTGGGCGCCACTTCGGTCCCCCAGTCAATCCCTCGCTTTCAACTCTCCCTCCCCCCCTCCCTCCCTCTCTCTCCCTCTCTCTCTCTCTCTCCCCTCCCTCTATCTCTCTCTCTCTATCTCCTTTCCCTCTTAGAGATTTGGGTGTCCAGACTGAGAGACAGAAGGGCACGGAGGGCAGGTCGGTGTTGGTAAGGTATAGACCCTTCTAGCCCTCAGTTCAATACACACCGGTACAGTCAACCACCCAAACATTATTTTTTTTATCTAACTAACTAACTAACTAACCAATCAACCTAATTAGTAACTAGCTAACTAACTAACTAACTTTTTTTTTAACTAACCAATCAACCAACAAACTAACTAACCAACTAACCAAGCTAATTATTATTTTATTAACCAACCAACCAACTAACTAACTAACTAACTAACCACCTAATTATTATTTTATTAACCAACTAACTAACTAACTAACTAACTAACCAACCAACCAACTAACTAACTAACCAACTAACTAACCTAATTATTATTTTATTAACCAGCTAACTACCTAACTAACTAACTAACTAACCAACCAACCAACCAACCAACTAACTAATTAACTAACTAATTAACTAACTAATTAACTAACTAACTAACTAACTAACTAACTAACAAACCAACCAGTTAGTTAGTTAGTATCTAAAATATCCGCCAGAGGGGTATAATTGGAGGAGTGATTAAGCCGTCAACTCTATATTATAAAGAGAGAGAGAGAGAGAGAGAGAGAGAGAGAGAGAGAGAGAGAGAGAGAGAGAGAGAGAGAGAGAGAGAGAGAGAGAGGGAGAGAGAGAGATCCATGTCGGTAAATTGATAGTCGAAAAAAGAGAGAGAGAGAGAGAGAGATCCATGTCGGTAAATTGATAGTCGAAAAGAGAGAGAGAGAGAGAGAGAGAGATCCATGTCGGTAAATTGATAGTCGAAAAGAGAGAGAGAGAGAGAGAGAGAGAGAGAGAGAGAGAGAGAGAGAGAGAGAGAGAGAGAGAGAGAGGTAACATATAACAAGCGGCGGCGACTTAAAAAAGAATCAAGATATTTTTTTTTTTTTTTTTTACGATTTGTAAGGTTTGATAAATCCTTCTTTAATAAGTATATATGCCGCCGACACACACACACACACACACACACACACACACATTTCGAGAAGGCTTTGAGTGGCTGTCAATCAGAAACGACCTGCCAGTGTACAGTCACAGTTAAATATTCATGTACCCACACTTTCCTTCCATCGTAATACAAATAAATCAGTATCATATCAAATTATAATCATACAACAACAACAACAACAACACCTTATGTCAACTCAACCCCATCAATTATTATTATTATTATTATTATGAGGTGCTGCAAATAAATCAGTATCATATCAAATTATAATCATACAACAACAACAACAACAACACCTTATGTCAACTCAACCCTTTCAATTATTATTATATATTATTAGGTGGTGCAAAATGATACATACACGTGTTGTTCTTTATTACCAAGATATTTACTACGATGGAAAGAAAGTGTGGGTGAATATTATTTTCATTATTATTGTGGCTGTATATATATATATATATATATATATATATATATATATATATATATATATATATATATATATATATATATATATATATATATATATATATATATATATATATATATATATATATATATATATATATATATATATATTCGTAAAAAAAAATAATAAAAAAATATATTCGTCATAAAAAAATATATTCGTAAAAAAAAAAATCGTCATAAAAAATATATATTCATAAAAAAAATATTCGTCATAAAAAAACTATATTCGTAAAAAAAATATATTCGTCATAAAAAACTATTCGTAAAAAAAATAAAAAAATATTCGTCATAAAAGAAAGATGATGGAATAGATAAACCAGTAATTTGTTTTATTTATTTTTTAATTAAGGCTTGTGGGGGGAGGGGGGGGTTAGGGGGTGCGGGAATAGAGGGACAGGCTTTCTACCCCCCCCCCCCCCCACCCAAGCCTGTCCCCTTACTTCCACACCCAATATTAACAAGAACATTGACGTATCCAAGATGTTCCTCCAGTCGAATCTCTCTCTCTCTATCTCTCTCTCTCTCTCTTTTCTTTCTCTCTCTCTCTCTCTCTCTCTCTCTCTCTTTTCTCTCTCTCTCTCTCTCTCTCTCTCTCTCTCTCTCTCTCTCTTTAATTAAGGTGAGAGTATGCTTTTGTTAATTTTGTTTCATTAGATTAATTAAATCCTCCAATTTTTTGTTGCTTAAAATAGTTTGGAGGAATCAGAGAGTTGCTCCAGATTTACCAACACGTGTACGATGTGACTTGGTGGCGATAATACGATGACTCCTCAGACACACTACACACCCACCCATCGTAAATACCACCAACCGTGCATGGCTATAATTATATTCTTGCATACCATCCTATATTATACTATCTGACATACATACATACAAGACTTGATAATTAGAAGGAATTTGCCGACAAACTAAGGAGGACAGGGTAGGGTAGGGTAGGGTAGGGTAGGTAGGAAGGACAGGACAGGGTAGGGTAGGTAGGGTTGGGTAGGGTTAGGTAGGGTAGGGAAGGACAGGGTAGGGAAGGACAGGGTAGGGTTAGGTAGGACAGGGTAGGACATGACAGGGCAGATGGTAGCGACTTGACGCGTGGCTGCCTCAGGCTAGTGATTCCCAGTGACAGGAAGGAGAGAGAGAGAGAGAGAGAGAGAGGGAGGGAGGGAGAGAGGGAGGGAGAGAGAGGGAGAGGGAGAGAGAGAGTTGATCCAATAAAGGGAAATGTTGACATAAATGATGAGGTGGATTTTGGCCCCTTCTTTCATTACTTCCCTCCCCTCCCCTGTCCCCCCACCCCCTCCTTGTCCCTCTCTGTCTCTCCCTGCCTCCTCCCCTACCTTCCTCCCTTCCTCTCTCCCTCCCTTCCTACCTCCTTCCCTCCCTGTCTCTCCCTCCCTTCCTACCTTCCCTCTTTGCATGTCTCTCCCTCCCTTCCTCCCCCCCCTCCCTCTCTTCTTCCCTCCCTCTCTCCTCTCCCTTCCCTTCCTCCTCCCTTTCCCAGTCAACAGTCCCTCCTCCCTCCCTACCTCTTACCTATAAACCTCCCCATTTTCCCAGCTCTAGTTTACCCTACACACCATTCCCCCTCCCCACCTTTCCTTCCTTCCCTTTCCTTTATATGTGTGTAATCTTTCCTTTCTCCTTCCCTTCCCAACCTAACTATACTCTATACTATATTATTAGCTTCTCAACTTCACATCATGCATCTATTTGACTTCTGTGTGTGTGTGTGTGTGTGTGTGTGTGTGTGTACTTTCTTCTCTTCTTCCCCCCTTCCCTTCCCTTCCCTTTTATTCTGATATCTCTTGTTATTCTTTCATTCCTCTTTCCACTCTATTTGTCCCACTTCATTCTCTCCTCTGTCTATTATTATTCATTCCCATGCATTTTTAACCACCCCTCTCACATCTATCTATCTATCTATTTTTTGTGTATGTCAGGTGCCTCTCTCTCTCTCTCTCTCTCTCTCTCACACACACACACACACACACACAGAGAGAGAGAGGCAAACACGAATAATAAGACAGAAGGAAAGAAGAGACAGAAATAGTGTGGAGCCATTGGTAAAAAAAATAAAAAATAAAAAATAAACCACCGTCTCATATCACCACCACCTCTCTCTCTCTCTCTCTCTACATACATACATACATACAGATACAGACAATATCACCACCACTAAGCTCCACTATCTCATTTACTAGTTCGATACCCATTTATCTCGGGCCTCACAAGCAACTTTGAAGCAAGAGTCATATGGGCTACTGACACTTTTATCTTACAGTCCCGAGGTTGAGGTATATAAATAAACAGAAAGTACAGTCCCGAGTTTGGGTATACAAAAAACACACACACATTGGTAGTTTTGGTACTGTATTCGATGGTATGTGGTATTGGTATTATTACTATTTTAACACAAACTATTTATTTACTAGTTACGCACACCCATATAGGTTAGGTTAGGTTAGGTTAAGCTAGGTTGTGGTCAGTCCCTGTAGGCAAGATATCGCCATTTAGAAAACATTCATCTTATTCTAGGTACTGTTGTTATAGTAAACCATATTTCATTAATTAATTATCCTTTCCTTATATAATTCACCGGAAAAATATACTGTTTAATTATATATAAATAAATCAGACTAAAATAAAATTCAAACTGAATAAAATAAATAAATAAAATGAGTCCGTATATTAAGATAATTTATAACTGTGTCCCATGTCAGTGTGTTATTGTTTTAAGCAGTGTTGCCAGGTGTAGAGAAATTACTCTTGTTTTAGGGAATTTTTGTGACATCGACACAAGGAAATAATTATCCAGTATAAAGATTGTTCAAGAGTAAACAGGGAAATTTCTACCACATGAAATACAAATAATACCATAAATTTAATTAAGAAGTAAACAGGGAAATTTTTACCACATGAAATACCAATAATACCATAAATTTAATTAATTAAGAAGTAAACAGAAAATTATTGAGGTAAAAAAAAGGGAATTTCTCATATTGAAGTTGGGGAAAAAATGGCAACACTGAAAATTTTGGTGTGAGTGTGTTGGTAAGAAGTGAACTCGTGATTTTTTTATTTTTTTATACATTTAATCTAATTTCTCGGTGTTTTTATAATGTTTGTGTTACATTACCGTGATAGTGAGTTGCGTAGTGATCGTGTGTGTGTGTGTGTGTGTGTGTGTGTGCGAGATAGAGATAGAGAGCACGTGTATGGAAGGAAATAAATAAGGTTATTATTATTATTATTATTATTATTATTATTATTATTATTATTATTATTATTATTATTATTATCATTATTATTATTATTATTATTATTATTATTATTATTATTATTATTATTATTATTATTATTATTATTATTATTATTATTATTATTATTATTATCAAGGCACTCCAATGTCAGAAAATTGGAGGTATACGAGTCCTTCAAATATTACCACGAAACACACACACACACACACACACACAGGCAGGAGGAATCAGAAGGGTCCAAATTTTTCACCAACGTAACCAACCCACAATCTATGTAAGTAGATAATTCGTATTTTTTGTATGCCATATAATAAATAAGGAGAGAGAGAAAGAGAAGGAGAGATAAGGAGAAGGAGAGAGAGAAAGAGAAGGAGAGATAAAGAGAGAGAGAGAAAGAGAAGGAGAGAGAGAAAGATAAGGAGAGAGAGAAAGAGAAGGAGAGATAAAGAGAGAGAGAGAAAGAGAAGGAGAGATAAAGAGAGAGAGAAAGAGAAGGAGAGATAAGGAGAGAGAGAAAGAGAAGGAGAGAGAGAAAGAGAAGGAGAGAGAAAGAGAGAGAGGAAGGAGAAAAATACAATATACAACATACAAGAAAGAAAACATAATTATAAATTGTTGTGTATGTGTGTGTGTGTGTGTG
>JAWZYT010002348.1:0-16227 GCA_034508575.1 Petrolisthes manimaculis | reverse complement strand
CATGGAATTGTTTACATCATCATACACCAAAGACTTGTTCATTTACAGAGCTCAGACGGAAGGGAAAGTGTCACAATATATTCATTTACATTTTACAGACCATTCTACAATCATTAGTGTCAAGAGGAACATTTCGCTTCGGTACTGATTTCCCCATAACTATTCCATCATATAAACTCATTTTATTTCATTAATAGGAGTTCCTGTTTCGTGACTTCGTTCAGAGAAATCATTGAACCTCCAATATATTATTATAACCTCGATATAAAATGGCCCCGTTAATTAATTATATTCTTACCTGTTTAGATGCTGATGTCACCTGTATTCACGGCTCTTAACACCTGTTCCGCGATTCTCCCACTTGTGTGTTCATTGTACTGATGCTAAGAGTCTCTTCCCAAGGTCTTTCTTTGACTGGGGTTAAATGGATTGGAGAAAGAGATGTAAAAAGTTTGCTTCATCGCTTACTTCTTACCCTCCCTCCTTCCTATCCACACACACACACACACACACACACACACACACACACACACACACACACCTACCCTACTCCAAACACTTGCCTACCTACCCACACACACACACCCACACACACACCTCTCATCCCTCCATCCACACACCCCCCTACCTACCAACCCTCCACCTCCCCTCCATCCCTTTACCCACCCACCTACCCTCCACCTACCTACCTACCCACCCAGCTTCCGAGTCTCCCCCTCCCCCCCTCCCTCCCCACGTTGCACTCACTCAACCTTGTTAATACTTTCTAAACTTGGCGAGGATTAAAACAGATTGTGATGGTCCCTGGATAGACTAGCGGGCGAGCAGGTGGCGTCTTCTTTTTTTCTTATACACTTTTAATTCCTATTCTTATCCCTTTTCGCGATCACTGAGAAAGATTGCACGCTCAACAGCAAACTTTTTTTCTCGCCCCCCCCCTACCCCCGCCCCCGCCCCCGCCCCCCTCCCCCCTCCCCCCCACCCTCAAGACACCAGTGCTTGCTTGTGCTTGTGACTGCTCTGGAATTCTTGCGTTTAAAGATAAAAAGATAAAGTGAATGTTAGTAGTAGTGTGTGGGGTATTTTGTATCGGGAGTTTTTTTTATTATTATTATGTTTGATCTCTGGTTTGTGTGTATGTGTTTGTGTTTGTGTTTGTGTGTGTATATTTGAGAGAGAGAGAGAGAGAGAGAGAGAGAGAGAGAGAGAGAGAGAGAGAGAAAGAGAAAGAACGCATACAGTATATACACAATTTCATTCACACACATATACACACACTTAACGTTAACGCACTCACATTCACTCTCTGTCTCTCTCTGACACTCAAGCAAACACACACACATACAAAATGCAGCCTTTTCTCTACCTAAATCACACGCATTCATACTCTCTCTCTCTCTCTCTCTCTCTCTCTCTCTCTCTCTCTCTCACACACACACACACAAGTTTTCGCGTTCCGATGGGTTTCTTTCCCGTCTCTTTGTAAATCGTCTTGTTCGTGCTTTGTGGGATGGAGATGGGGGAGTGAGGAGGAGAAGGGGAAGACGGGGGTGTAAGAGGGGGGGGGGGGGTAGACGGTGTGTGTGAGTGTGTGTGTGTGTATGAGGTGTCTGCTGTACTCCCGGATGTAAAAGACTCACCCAGATCCCGCCCGCGTCCTTTGAACTTCCGTGCCATTTCATCGACAAACAAGGGCCCAAGTCAAAAATGTGGGTCGGCCAATTAGAGTGTGGATGGAAGGGGAGGAGGATGGGGAGATGGGGGAGATGGGGGGGGAAGGGGGAGTGTGTGTATGTGTGTGAAGGAGGAGGAGGAGGAGGGGCGGAGGGAGGGGAAGGGTGTGTGTGTGTGTAAAGGAGGAGGAGGGGGGGAAGGAGGGGAAGGGTGTGTGTGTGGAGGAGGAGGAGGATAGGGAGAGGGTAGGGTTGTGTGTGTGTAAAGGAGGATGGGGGATGAAGGGGGAGTGTGTGTAGAGGAAGAGGAGGAGAAGGGGGAAGTGGAGGACGAGGAGGAGGACTAGGAGTTGTGTGTGTTTGGGGGGAGGGGGAGGATGAAAATGAAGAGGAAGAAGGTGTATGGAGGATGAGAAGGAATAGGAGGAGGAGAAGAATAAAGCGAAGAGGATGTAGGAGAAGCAGGAGAAGAGGAAGATGAGGAGAGGTAAAAAGGGGGAGAGGGAGAAGGAGGGAAAGAAGAAAAAGGGTTACAAGGAGTTGATTTATATGAATGAGAGAAGGAAGAGTACAAGGAGCAGCTGGAAAATAGGGTGAGTAGGAGGGGGGAGGGTGTGGAGGTGGATAAGGTGAAGGTGAAGGGGAAGAAGGAGAAGAGGGCCTGTTTTTATGAGAGTATAAGAGAGTGTGTGTTGATTTAGTGTATACAGGACCTTGCTTCTTGTTGTTGTTGTTGTTGTTGTTTGTGTTGTACTTGTAACTCCTTCACTACCTGCTGAGTACCTTCTTGCCCTCTAGTCTCTCTCTCTCTTTCTCTCTTTCTCTCTTTCTCTCTCTCTCTCTCTCTCTCTCTCTCTCTCTCTCTATATATATATATATATATATATATATATATATATATATATATATATATATATATATATATATATATATTTATCTCTTTCTCTCTTTCTTTCTTTCTCTTTCTTTCTCTCTCTCTCTCTTTCTCTCTTTCTCTCTTTCTCTCTTTCTCTCTTTCTCCTTCTTACTCTCTCTCTCTCTCTCTCTCTCTCTCTCTCTTTCTTTCACACACACATACGCTACCATGTGTCAACCTCATTCATGTTTCACACCTTTCCTCATCACAGTCTTAAACTTTCAACACCTTACAGCGTTCCTCACTCACTTCCTCTCTTTCTCTCTCATGCCTAGTTCATTCTATACTTTCTCTCTCTCTTCATCAATATTATCGTGCTTGCCTACTTCTTTTTATTCTCGTTGCCTCCTTCTTCCCATTCCTCTTCTGTTTCCCACTTTTCCTCTCCCTTTCCCTTCACCTCACATACCCTTCCCTCCCCTCCCTTCCCCTCACCACCATCACAACACCTCCCTGCCCCACCTTTCTTTCCCCCCTCATGCATCTCTCCTCCCACCCCTTCTCTCTTAATCTAGGTATCTTCCGCCTCTCTCTTTCTCTCCTCCATCACACACACACACACACACACACTCTCTCTCTCTCTCTCTCATACACACACACACACACACACACACACACACACACACACCAGCACTCCCTTCATACCTCCACATTCTTTTTATTTAGCAATTTTATCTTGCCTTCCTTTGGTCCCTTCCCCTCTCTCTCTTCCTCTGTGTATCTATCTATCTATCTATCTGGTATCTATCTGTCTGTCTGTCTGTCTGTCTGTCTGTCTGTCTGTCTGTCTGTTTCTCTCTCTCAAATATAGCATTACACTGAAAACGATGAAATAACCAACCAAACAACCACAAAAACACACACATACACAAACAAACAAATACCAGTTACAATTTGCCATCACAAGGTATTACAGGATTGACTTGTGGGCTTAACTGTGCAACATTATCATCCTCCCTCCCTCCCTGCCTCCCACTCACTCCCTCCCTCCCATTCCCTCCCACTCTCACTCCCCTCCCTCCCTCCCACTCACTCCCTCACTCAATCTAAGGCGAACCAACTCTTTCACTCTCACCACCTCATCCACTTCACTCACTCACTCACTCACTCACTCAGCCACAGGTCAAGCGAATATACACACAGAGAGAGTCAAACAAAACCCCACCTCTCTCTCTCTCTCTCTCTCTCTCTCTCTCTCTCTCTCTCTCTCTCTCTCTCTCTCTCTCTCTCTCTCTCTCTCTCTCTCTTCTTCTTTATCCTGGGTCGCTAAAAACACACACTTTTCATTCTTCTTGGGTCTGGGTTTGGGTTTGAGACTGTCTGATGTGGTGTTGAGTGAAGGAATGAATGAATGAATGAAAAGCTGTGAAAGGGAGGGGAGGGAAGAGGGGAGTGTAGGAGTTTTAGAGAGTGGGGGTGAGAGGAGTGGGAAGGGATTGAGGGGAGGTGGATTTTTAGACAGTGGGAGTGAGGGGAGTGGGAAGGGAAAGAGGGAGGGATTGAGGGGAAGTGAGTTTTAGTGAGTGGGAGAGAGTAGAGAGAGAGAGAGAGTGAAATGAGTGGCAAAAGAGAGAAAGGGATGGAAAGGAGGAGGTGGGAGTGGGAAGGGAAGAAGAGGGAATAAGAGAGAGGAAATAAAGCAGGAAAGGAAGAGAAGCGAGGGAGAGAGAGGGGGATTATCAAAGGAAGGAAACAGAATGGAAAGGGAAGAGGAGTGTGAAATAGAAGGAGGGAAGATTAGTGGAAGGGAAATGAGTAGAATGGGAGGAGGAGTGAGGGGTAATGAATAGTAAATGGAAGGAGACCCAGAGAAACAGGGAAAGGAGCTAAGACTGACACACACACACACACACAGAGGCAAGCCCAACACAATTATCCTCTCCAAAAGTAAAGCCACACCACCACCAATAAGATGTACAGTATACAGTCTACAGGCTTCTCTCACACCGCTTACTGCCAGATTAATTAATTTGCAGAGGCCCAGACCAATGCGTCACCCCAGGACAGGTCAATTATCAACCCTGGAAAGTGGCGGTTGTTGTTGTGGTGGTGGTGGGGTGGGGAGGTGGGGGATGGGAGTGAGGGTAGTGGTGGTGGTGGTGGTGGGGGATGGGAGTGAGGGTAGTGGGTGTGTTGGAGTGGGTAGTAGTGATGGGTGAGGGTAGAGGGGTTTGTGTAGAGGAGGTGGTGAGAGAAACGTAACACACACTACACCGTAACACACACACACACACACACACCCATACCACAACATTTGCATATCTAATTACAATTCTCTGATTCCCTCCTTCACCCTGTAATTATCTAGGCTCTTAGTGTCTCTTCCTCCCCAAACCATTTAGCAGTTACGGTACCTTCCATTATAATGAATAAATGAATAGAAAGACGTGTGATAATTATTAAAATGTAAAAATAAATGAATAGGAAGACGTGTGATAATTATTAAAATGGAAAAATAAATGAATAGGAAGACGTGTGATAATTATTTAAATGGAAAAATAAATGAATAGGAAGACGTGTGATAATTATTTAAATGGAAAAATAAATGAATAGCAAGACGTGTGATGTTCCGTGGCAATATTTGAAGGATTCATTTATATCCAATTTTCAGACTACATCACAGGGTCCTTAAATGTAATATATGTATAAAAACATTGAAATAATTACTAAACAAAAATGATTGATAACCTGATGACAAATGCTATAAATAGTAAATTAATAGAAGGAAGGGGCAGAAGGAAGGATAGAAGGAAGGGGCAGACAGAGATGGAGTGAGGGAGGGAGAGAAGGGCAGGGAGAGATGGAGAGATGGAGGGAGGTAGAGAAGGGCAGGGAGAGATGGAGAGATGGAGGGAGGGAGGGAAAGAAGGGCAGGGAGAGATGGAGGGATAGAAGGAAGGGGCAGGTAGAGATGGAGGGAGGGATAGAAGGAGGGAGGGATAGAAGGAAGGGGCAGATAGAGATGGAGGGAGGGAAGGAGAGATGGAGGGAGGGAGGAAAGGAGAGAAGGACATCCCGAACCTCTCATCGCCTAATGGACTCTGGCTGGAGGGATCAAACGTTGTCCTCATTACTACTAACAGACAGTTGAGTTCCCTACCAGTCACTCACTCACTCACTCACTCACTCACTCACTCACTCACTCACTCACTCACTCACTCACTCACTCACTCACTTACTCACTCACTCACTCACTCACTCACTCACTCACTCACTCACTCACTCACTCACTCACTCACTCAGTCTGTATAGTAGCTTGGTTAGTTGTCATAGCAGTAAGTCAGTCAGTCAATCATTCAGTCAGTCATCGAGTCAGTTATATTATTATTATTTATTGCTATGTTTTTCCTCCATCGCAGTATAATATTATGGGTTTTTTCATTGTAAGGCATTTTAGTATTGTTTCTTTAGATGGTCAGAGCTTCGTATTGCTCGTTTAGTTTAGTTTAGTTTAGTTTAGTTTAGTTTAGTTAATATTGCAGATAAGTAAATATTAGAGATGAGTAAATATTCCAGATGAGTATATATTATAGATATTATAGAGTTTTATAGAGTAAATATTATAAAGTAAATGTTGAAGATGATTAAATATTTCCTAATATGTGTTGAAATGATGTGTATCTTGGCACAGTTTGGAGGACACAAGAAATATTCATTCTCCATCCGAATCATATCCCCTGAGAGGAGACAATCGTACAGGGCCCAAATTTACAGACATATTGAAGGGGGGAGGGAGATTCTGTGACCCACCACCACTGCCACCCCTCCCCCACACACCCCTCCACCACCACCACCATCATTGGCTCCCCCCTCATGTTAACCCCCGTCCCCCTCCACCACCAACACTGCGACCCCCTCCACCACCAACACTGCGACCCCCTCCAACACCATCCAGCGACCCCCTCCATCACCACCACTGCGACCCCCTCCACCACCACCACCCCTACGACCCCCCCCCCCCCTCATGTCCCCCTCCACCACCGGGCACACATCAGATCACCCTCAATATCCACTCGTCCTTGAAGTTAGGGCGTACTTAACCTCTCGCTTTCTCGTATACGCGCGCGCGCTCAAATGGGTTAATTACTAGGCGGCTCAACAGGAGTCCCAACATCCATAGCATTCCCGGGCACCACACAACCCAACCCGACCCGACCCAACCCAACGCAACCCAACCCAACACAACCCAACTCAACCTAACTCAACCCAACCCAACCCAACCCAACCCAATCCAACCCAACCCAACCTAACTCAACCCAACCCAACCCAACACAACCTAACTCAAAACAACCCAACCCAACCCAACGCAACACAACACAACACAACACAACCCAATACAACACAACACAACCTTGGCTGGCTGTTTGGATGGTTGGATGGATGGTTAGAAGGCTGACTGATTGACTGACTGACTGGTTGGGTGGCTGACTGGCTGGCAAAACGTACCGTATATCCAATCCTCTAATCCTTGTAGTCTGATAATTCGTACTTTAGATCATAAATTAGGAACGGCGGAAACAGGCAGTACAATTCCATTAACTGCACCTGTGTATGTATTTATGTGACCACAGGCAGGGGTACGCTAGCTATGAGTTTTCCCTACAGCTTCACTTTACGACCTTCATGGCTTACGTTACTAATTAAGAAGCAAGAGAATTAAGGCATGGAAATATTTCACGAGGCAAAGATAAAATCCCAATCACACAACATTCCATTATATGATCTCAGAAAGATAAGCAGTGATGAAATCCGTAATTAATAATAACTGCAGTGTGTGATTGCAGTGAAGATGTGCAGATAATAGATTTGTAAAGAGTACCATATGTTTGTAATTGATAGGGATTTTAGGGAATTAATTAAGCCCTGTGTTCCAAGCTGGCGATGGGAATATTATAATTATCATGTCGAAGGAATAAAGAAGGAAAACAGAGACAACATAATATTATGAACTTAGTTTCTCTTTCCCTTTACAACAACATCATGGAACGATTAACAAACATCAGTCTTTGCACACACACACACACACACACAATGATTTCAGACGACAAATAGAGAGAGACACACACACAGGATTTCCACAATAGGCTCGTCAGAGGATAAGATTATCATTCAAAATCATTCCTCTTCCTCCTTCTCTTCCCCAAATAAGATAATCACACAAAATCATTCCTCCTCCTCCTCCTCCTCCTCCTCTTCCTCCTCCTCCTCCTCCTCTTCCTCCTCCTCCTCCTCCTCCTCCTCCTCCTCCTCCTCCTCCTCCTCCTCCTCCTCCTCCTCCTTCTCTTCCCTGCGACCAAATCTCGGTAGGCATAAGGATGATTGATTATTCTCGTGTGTTATTGAAGGAGTTAAGAGACCCTGCCTGTGATCGTGTATGAGACGTGGTGGTGGTGGTGGGGGCTTCTGATTCCTCCTGACTATGCCACCAAACAAGCTTCTCCCGTATACAGGTGGTGGTGTGTGACTGTGTGCATGTTTCGTGGCAATGTTTGAAGGACTCGCTAACCTCCAATTTTCTAACTACATCACTGGGAGTCCTCAAGTGAATGAAGGATATAGGAAGTGTGCAATTACCGTGTCTGAGGGAGGATTGTCTTCGCCTCTCTGCTCCTGACGCCTCTCCTGTCCCTCACTGATAAGATAGGGAGCCGGGTGTGTGTGTGTGTGTGTGTGTGTGTGTGTGTGTGTGTGTGTATTCGTGCGTGTTTGTATACCTAAGTGTCTGTCTTATCTGTCTGCTTCTGTGTTTGTTTGTTTGTTTGTTTTTTGTTTGTTGGTGAGTAAATGTCCTTGTGCCTAATTGCCTTTTCTCTTGTGCGGGCGCGTGTGTAAATATTGTACATTACTTTCCGTCTGTTTGTGTGTGTGTGTGTGTGTGACTGTGATTCCGTCTGTGGGTGTGTGTCTGTGTCTGTGTGTCCGTCTGTGTGTGCGTGTGGGTTAATACATATCTTGGTGTGCGTGCATGTCTGTATCCCGTCAACAACAACAACAACAACAACAACAACAACAATGACACCTCTTACTCCTGCCAACCCACCTCTTTGCCTACCCACCTCTCTGCCTACCCACCTCTCTGCCTACCCACCTACCTTCCTACCTACTCACCCACCAACCCACCCTCCCACCTACCATACCCACTCACCAACCTACCGTACCCTCCAACCCTTCCACTCATCCACCCACCTGTCATTCTACCATACCCACCCACCCACCCTTCCACCTACCATACCATACCATACCCACCCATCCTCCACCCACTCGAGTTATTATGGAGATTAAAATTTGGCAGCAACATGAGCGTCGAGTTGGCCGTATTTATGCCGAGGAAACTGGCCAACCCACCCACCACCACCCACCGTAAAAACTCCTTAATGGCTTACATGTTAGGGCCAAGATTAAAACTTCGGCTGTAAACTCGTGTCAATTCAGGAGCTACGCGAAGGACTTTTGATAACACGACACGGAAGGAAGGAAGGAAGGAAGGAAGAAAGGAAGGAAGGAAAGGGAAAGTGAAAGAGGGGAGAAGGGGTTGATCGATATATAGTCTTTTGATAATACGATAAGTAAGGAAGGAAGGAAGGAAGAATGGAAGGAAGGAAAACAAGGAAAGAGAAAGTGAAAGAGGGAAGGAGGGGTTGATCTATATAATTTATAGTCTTTTGATAATACGATAAGGAAGGAAGGAAGGAAGGAAGGAAACAAAGAGGGAAGGAAGGGAACAAGGAAGGAGAAAGTGAAAAAAGGGGAGGAAGGAGGGGTCGATCTATAGTTTTACAAAAAAAAAAAAAAAAAAAAGGATACCTGTATACCATTGAATGTGGGTCAATTTAGGAGTTCCGTGAAGCTCTTTTGATAACACGACACGGAAGGAATGAAGGAAGGAAGGAAGGAAGGAAGGAAGGAAGGAAAGAAGGAAGGAAGGAAGGAAGGAAAGGGAATGTGAGGGAAAGAGAAAGGAGTCGATAAAGAGTTGGCCCAGAGAAAATAATAAGGGATGCCATACGATTGTTTACATAATATTTGCAAATCAGTTCTGTGTGCGCCGCGACAGAGAAACAGGAATGTAAATACACACACACACACACACACACACACGTATGAAAACAATATCTTGAACACGCATACACACACACACACACACACACACATGAAAAGAATACCTTGAACGTGAAGAGGACACTGAAAAGCCTATTATATTTCACATCAAGTATGGATCCACTAAGGACACTTCACTTCATAAAAGGCAAATCTGAGCACCGATAGGTTTTATGTGCTTTTCTCGGGAATTATTGATTAAGGACCCTGTGATCGTGTGTGTGGGAATTGGAGGCTTCTGATTCCTCCTATCTATGCCACGAAACACGCGCTCCTTCCATATATATAGGTGATGTATGTTTCGTAGCAATATTTGAAGGACTCATTTACCTCCAATTTTCTGACTACGGTATATCATAGGTTGCCTTAAGGGGAGAGTACAGTTTTGCATTTTAGGAGATATTGATTCCTCCAAACTATTCCCAGCAACAAACCTCCATTATTTTTGTTCATCTGGTCTTGTTTCCTGGCATACTTTGTAGGATTTTTTTTTTATTATTATTATTTTATTATTTATTATCATTTTATCTATTTATTTATTTTTTTTATTTGTCGTCGCCGCCGCCCACGCCGCCGCCGCCGCCCACGCCGCCGCCGCCGCCCCGCAGCAGCCGCCGCCGCCCCGCCGCTGCCGCCGCCGCCCCGCCGCTGCCGCCGCCGCCACCGCCGCCCCGCCGCCTCGGCGGCGGCGGCGGCGGCGGCGGCGACGACGACGAAAAAATAAAAAATAAATATATATTAAATATTAAAAATATTGGGCTAAAGCAAGGTAAATAATTATATAGTTTCACATTTATAGTTATTTACCTTGGGCTAGAGCAAGGTAAATATATATCTTCACACATATAGTTATTTACCTTGGGCTAGAGCAAGGTAAATATATATCTTCACACATAGTTATTTACCTTGGGCTTAGAGATTATTATGGTCCGCGACTGAACACTACCTAATAATAATATAACAGGTCGGGGTGTAATACCAGCAAGAAGAAACCTATATTTATGATGTCGGTGGAGGAACAATGAAGTGCCAGCCAGACCGAACCCCTTTGCTGGCCATCAAAGCCTCGTCTACAGAACCACAATAGCTACTGAAAAGAGGAGTATTGACAGCTTATCGAACCCCTTGTCAACCAGCCAGCCAGCCAGCCAGCCAGCCAAACCCTGCCTTCCTATATCTTCAACCCTCAACCTCCATCCATCCTTCCATCCATCCATCCATCCATCCATCCATCCATCCTGCCCTTCCTCTCTTCCTTCCTGCCCTCACTTCCTTCCATCTATCCATTCTGCCCTTTTTTCCACCTATCTATTCTGCCCTTTCTTCCTCTTTTCCTTCTTGCCTTTGTGTGATGTTTGTATGCTTTTAATATTTTCTTCATTCACTCCCTCTTTCCTTTTCTTTTCGTTTCCTTCCTTCCTTCCTGCTCTTTCTTCCCTCCTTCCTTCCTTTTCGTGATTTCGGAAGCCTTTTCAATCCTTTTTTATCTTTTCCTTTTCTTTTTTTCCTTCCTTCCTTTGTGAAATTTCAGAATGCTTTTAATCTTCCTTCCTTCCTTCCCTCAGTCACTCCACAGCTCTTACCAAACAACAACAACAACAACAACAACAACAACAACAACAACAACAATATCCTCAACATAATCGTGGTCAAAACATGTAAAAATAATTATGAACACTTTGGTCGAGTCGATAGGAATTATTTTTATATTTTTTCTCATATATCTCCTCCTATGTTTATTATCATTATTATTATTATTATTATTATTATCATTATTATCATTATTATCATTATTATCATTATTATCATTATCATTATCATTATCATTATCATTATCATTATCATTATCATTATCATTATCATTATCATTATCATTATCATTATCATTATCATTATCATTATCATTATCATTATCATTATCATTATCATTATCATTATCATTATCATTATCATTATCATTATCATTATCATTATCATTATCATTATCATTATTATTATTATTATTATTATTATTATTATTATTATTATTATTATTATTATTATTATTATTATTATTATTATTATTATTATTATTATTATTATTATTATTATTATTATTATTATTATTATTATTATTATTATTATTATTATTATTATTATTATTATTATTATTATTATTATTATTATTATTATTATTATTATTATTATTATTATTATTATTATTATTATTATTATTATTATTATTATTATTATTATTATTATTATTATTATTATTATTATTATTATTATTATTATTATTATTATTATTATTATTATTATTATTATTATTATTATTATTATTATTATTATTATTATTATTATTATTATTATTATTATTATTATTATTATTATTATTATTATTATTATTATTATTATTATTATTATTATTATTATTATTATTATTATTATTATTATTATTATTATTATTATTATTATTATTATTATTATTATTATTATTATTATTATTATTATTATTATTTCCTTCCTTTTTATTCTTCTTTCAAGCTAAGACCTTAATTAATGTCACAAGCAAAGGTAAAAGTTGGGGAAGAGGAGCTTTGTCGGCTGGGTACACACACACACACACACACACACACATACATACACATAGGCACACACATTTTAACACATACATACATAGGCACACACACACACACATTTTAACACATACATACATAGGCACACACACACACATTTTAACACATACATACATAGGCACACACACACACACATTTTAACTCAAGTATACACACACACACACACACACACACACACACACACACACACACACACCACAAACCTTTATTGATAGCAGTGCAACAGAGCAGAGTAACACATACAAACCACATTTCCACCTATAACCTCTAGCCCCTGTGTGTGTGTGTATGTGTGTGTGTGTGTGTGTGTGTGTGTGTGTGTGTGTGTGTGTGTGTGGCATAATAATATACATATACAACCAAAGTTTACTCATTACGGTTAATTTGGTGGGATGTGCAATATGTTCAATAAATACAATATGTTCAATAAAATACAATATGTTCAATAAATATAATATGTTTAATGAATACATAATGTTCTATAAATACATAATGATCTTTGAATTATTGGTGTAATCAGTTGATGTTGGTTTCATGCTGTTTAATAATCCATATATTTATTTATTTGTGTATTTGTATGTATTTTTTTTTTTTTTTTTTTTTTATCAGATTAAACTGAGCAAAAAAAAAAAAAACTATTGCATGCATGAAATTTGACGTAGTGTATTTTTTGCATCAGAATAGAAAATGTATTTATGATAATGACTGTTGCACTTCTAACATAGGGTATTTTCGTATCAATATATTTTTATCAATATATTTCGTATCAATATTATTATTATTATTATTATTATTATTATTATTGTTATTGTTATTGTTATTGTTTTTATTATTGTTATTGTTATTGTTATTATTATTATTATTATTATTATTATTATTATTATTATTATTATTATTATTATTATTATTATTATTATTATTATTATTATTATTATTATTATTATTATTATTATTATTATTATTATTATTATTATTATTATTATTATTATTATTATTATATATGGGGATAACAAGCTGTAAAATGAGAAACGTTATTAATGAATCAAGTACAGGTCTAACGAGGCTACCTAATTAAACCCATTAACACACACACACACACACACACACAAACACACACACACACACACACACAGCCTGTCATTCATTCATATCTATGAGTCATGTTTCTACTACTAATGATGTAGATGAGATATATGTATGTATGTATGTATGTATGTATGTATGTATGTATGTATGTATGTATGTATGTATGTATGCTTTTCTGATCATTATTAAATACTAATAGGAAATTAAATAATTACTGGCTTGGATATATAATTATGTATGTATGTATGCATGTATGTATGTATGTATGTATGTATGTATGTATGTATGCTTTTCTGATTTTCATATTAAAGTTAAATACTAATAAAACATAAATAAAATATATTTTAAGTTAAGTTTAGTCTCTTATGTCCTTCTTGCCATAACAATTCATTATCTACTCAGTCCTATGCATGTGTGTTGGTGTGTGTGTGTGTGTGTGTGTGTGTGTGTGTGTGTGTGTGTGTGTTAATTGGTATAGGCTGTATCACACAACTCAACCATTACCATCATCCATATATCCCTTTTAACCACCCGTAAACATCTACCTACCCAACCATGTGTGTGTGTGTGTTTGTGTGTGTGTGTGACGGGGGTAAAGCGAGTTATGTGTGTGGGTGTGGGTGTGATAGAGGCAGAGCGAGTAATGTATGTTTATGTGCTTGTGAGTGTGTTCATAATAATATAATAATAATAATAATAATAATAATAAACGGTTTATTTCTTTGGCAGCCAAACTGTCTGACACAAAAACATGAAGGAAAATCCTTCAAAAGCTCCGCCTCTTAATGATTCAAGTGAAATAATAAAATATCCATATGTAAAGGTCTCAAAAATATTAATTAAGTTTTATCTGGATTTTCGTATTCATATGGTTATATTGAAATTTTGAAAATGAACCCTTTTTATTGAGGGTGAACCCTTCGGTTGAACCCCCTCTCGGTTGAACCCCCTCTCGGTTGAACCCCCTCTCGGTTGAACCTCTTAAATATTGGTTGAACCCCTTTTAAGAAGTGGTCACCCCAAGAAGAAAAAAAAATGATAATAATAATAATAAATTATTCAATGTCGGTAAAAGAAAATGGATGGGAGGAAGAGAGTGAGTGAGTGAGTGAGTGAGTTGAACCCCTTTTAAGAAGTGGTCGCCCCAAGAAGAAGAATTCCGATAAAACCTAGAGCTCTCGGCTTAGACCGGAGCTAAAAATAATGTGTGTGTGTGATGGAGGGAGGGAGTGTAAGTGATGGTAGCAAAACGAGTAATGCAATGTGTATGTGTTTATGTGTATGTGATGGAGAGAGGTAGGTAGGTGGGTGGGTAGGTATGTGGGTATGTGGGTGGGGTGGGTAGGTATGTGGGTATGTGGGTGGGGTGGGGAAGGGGGGGAAGGGAGGGAAGAGCGAGTAATGCATGTGTATGTGTTTATGTGTATGTGATGGAGAGAGGTAGGTAGGTGGGTGGGTAGGTATGTGGGTATGTGGGTGGGGTGGGGAGGGGAGGGAAGAGCGAGTAATGCGATCAGAAACTAATACAATTACTGGGTGCGAGGTTAAAAAATGTGACTATGATCATAATGCAATCAACAGGAGGCAGCGAATTGCCCAGCGAATTGCCCACCAGATGTATGTATGTGTGTGTGTATGTTGGTGTGTATGTGTGTATGTTGGTGTGGCCTGTTCAAGAGTTATGGCGCGTGTCGTTTTCAAGCTATCTCTCTCTCTCTCTTTTTGTTGTTCTTTGTTGGGGGGGGGGGGTGTTTTTTTGTTATAGTAGTGGGAGAGATAGAGAGAGAGAGAGAGAGAGGGTGAGAGAGAGAGAGGGTGTGGAGGGGACAGACAGAGACACACACATACACATATACACGAAACAGAGAACACACACACACAAGACAGAGAGAGAGAGAGAGATAGTGAAACACACACACACACACACACATGAGAGACAAACAGAGACCCAGACAAAAACAAAAACAGAAGAGAGTTTAATGAGAAGATGAACTTACATATATACCACCAATGTAATCAAAGCATAAACACAGATCAGACAGACAGACAGACAGACACAGAGAGAGAGAGAGATAGATAGAATTGCTTGACTGACCCATCCAAACCTATCCCATCCCAACCCAACCCAACCCAACCCATCCCAGCTGACCACCCAAATACAAAGTGAACAACGATGCTAATACAATGGTAATATTAATACCCTCAGTAATACTAATAATATTCCCTGATAATACTGATAATACCGACTGTGTTATTAGTCTGTTGTTGTTGGTGGTGGTGGCTCTCTCACTCTCTCTCTCTCTCTCTCTCTCTCTCTCTCTCTCTCTCTCTCTCTCTCTCTCTCTCTCTCTCTCTCTCTCTCTCTCTCTCTCTTATCAAGTGCGGAAGTAATCCTTGTATGCATCATGTAATTATCGGGGTTTGTGTGTGTTTGGGGAGGGAGGGGGGGTGTATTTATGTGTGTGTGTGTGTGTGTGTGTGTGTGTGTGTGTGTGTGTGTGTGTGCGTGCGTGCGTGCGTGCGTGGGTGTCATTTTTTTAGTACAATACTCAAAAACAATTACAGTACACACACACACACACACAGACTACTGTTTTTATGGATAATACGAACTACTACAACCACAACAACAACTACTACCACAACAACAACAACAACAACTACTACTACTACTACTACTATTACTACAACAACTACTACAACAACAACAACTACTACTACTACCACAACAACAACTACTACCACTACTACTACAATTCATTCGAGTATAATAATATGTGTAAGTTCGTTGCTCTACTTGTGGTAAATGAATTCACACTGACCATCTGGGAGTCATTAC
>JAWZYT010002347.1:0-25000 GCA_034508575.1 Petrolisthes manimaculis | reverse complement strand
GTGGAAGAGCGAGGAAATGGATGGAGTCAGGGATAGATATGGGAGGCCACGCAGGGAATGGGATAAGAGGCTATGTGATGGGAACAGCGAGTGGTGTCTGCATGGGGATGTAAAATAGAGGTTGGTGGTGAGGGATAAGGGATGGATGGATTGATTGATTGATTGATTGATATTAGGCGCCGCAACAGCGGCGCCAGAAACGGTGATAGAGAGGTGAGACAGCAAGCAGGAAGGAAATAGAAAGAAAAGAGGGATAGTTGAATGATGGTTAAGGGGTTTGTTGTGGTGAGGGATAGGACAATATTATCTATTTCTATTATTGGTAGAATGGATTATCTTTATTTTGGATACCGAGGAGAGCGACAGCAACAGATTATTCGGTATATTTCGTGTTTGCGCTTCGAAATAATATCGAAATAATAAACTTTAAGGTGGGTAATATACTTTTGTTAGGTACATTGGAATGCTATACTTACTCTAAAGTGTACCAGCAAACAATAGAATCAGATTAACAAATATAATAGTGTCCTGTTGCATGGAATAATTTGGAGCAATCAGTTTCTTCCAGATTTACCAGCAATGTATACAGTACTACTACACCTTAGGGATAATCCACGTTTGGTACATTAGAGCGTCTTGATTCCTCCAAAGTATGCCAGGAAACAGGACCAGATTAACAAATATAATGGTAGACTGTTACCTGGATTAGTTTGGAGGAGAATGAGGTGCTCCAGATTTATCAACACAGAAACACACTCTTAATAAGGACCCTGTGATCGTGTATGAAACTGGAGGCTTCTGATTCCTCCTGACCATGCCATGAAACAAGCTCCTTCCATATAGGTGGGGTTTCGTGGCAATATTTGAAGGACTCGTATAACTAACTCCAATATTCTGACTACTCACAATGTCACCTTAAACTATAATAATGTGAACGTCACTTATCTAATCATCCACATGTTTTTTTTTTTTTTTTTTTTTTTAATAATACCAGTTTGTTGTTTTACGTGGGGAATACTTTTCGCTAAACCCCAGGATTCTGATAATAGTGTTAGCGTGTGTCCCTCGCCAGTATCTGAGGCATCAAAATATTTCCTGATAATCCCACTGACCTGCAGGAAGATTGCGACGTGTATTATTAAGGAAATAGTATACTTTTCGGTAAACTGGAGTGGCTCGATTCCTCCAAAGTATGCCAGAAAACAGGACCAGATGGACAAAAATAATCGTATCCTGTTGCTTGGAATAGTTTGGAGGAATCATTTGCTCCTGATTTACCAACACTGTACTACACCCTTAAGGGACCCTGTGATGTAGTCAGAAAATTGGAGATAACAGAGTCCTTCAAATATTGCCACGAAACACCACCTATAGGGAAGGAGCTTGTTACGTGGCATGGTCAGGAGGAATCAGAAGCCTCACAGGTAGTACAGAGTTGGTAAATGTGGAGTAACTGCATGATTCACCCAAACTATTCCAAGCAACATGCTACCATTATATTTGCTCTCGTTAGGTCCTGTTTCCTGCATACTATGGAGGATCAAGGCACTCCAATATATCAATCAAATGTGTATATCTATCCTCATATAAAACTCGACCTCCCACGTCGTCTGCCCAAACCTTACCACCTTCACTTGATAACAAAAAAAATATATATAAGGGGATAGTATACTTTTAGTGCCTTAGAAAGATTTAATTCCTCAAAGGTATGCCAGGAAAATAGGATCAGATGAACAAAAATAATGGTGGTCTCTTGTTGTTGTTGTTGTTGTTGTTGTTTGGTATAGTTTGGAGGAATCATAGTGTGTGACTCATGTTTACTGTATACATATGTAGTCGACTGTACACTCTCAATCCAAAATATGTATCCAAACTTGCTTCGAATTTTTAGACTGATCGATCAGAGTACGAACCGAGCTCAAACAAATATGAAACAGGATAATTAAGTGTTAAAATTGCTTCACTACGGTACCAAGTCATATGATTCGAAGCTTCAACAAGATCTGGATACAAATTTTGGACTGCGAGTGTACAGCTGGCAGCATAAATTTGTGTCCATCTCACGTACTTTGTATTGCTAATATAACTAGAGTTAGGCATTCTGAACCAGTCTTTATTCCAACAATATTTGCTATATAAGAACTACATATTCTATCTCTACATATTAATTGTATTGCAACATCACTATACCTAATACATACTCAAGTAGAAATGAAGCGAATTTATGTTGCCGACTGTACATTCATGGTCAAAAGTCCTGCAACCTGGTAACTGTCCATATCCCAATACTTAATAATAATATACAGTATAAAATAACTATTGTACAGTTGCAAAAAAAAAAAAAAAAAAAAAAAAATTAGGAACTCTCCCCAATAATAATATAATAATAATGATTCTAGTTAATGTCAATATAAGGGTTGTTCCAATAATTATCATGGCGACTGTACAACAACAACAACAACAACAACAACATATTATTATCATTATTATTATACCAAGCAAACCCTAAGCCAAAATAAAACAACAACAGCGCGAAACAACAACAACAACAACAACAACAATAACAACAACCTCTCTAATACCCTCCTCCCCGGCTATGAATTATAATGCAAAAACAATAGAGGGATTCATTTTTTTCCTTTCGATCTAAGGATAAAAAAATTCGGAGAGATAGAGAGAGAGAATTTTTTTTTCCGATCCTGGGAAGAATTCTGTCGATGTTTTTTTTTTTTTATGTGTGTGTGTGTTTGTCTGTTTTTCTGTCTGTTTGTATGTTCGTTCTTCTGTTTGTATGTCTGTCTGTTTGTTTTCCTGTTGGTATGTATGTCTGTCTGTTTGTTTTCCTGTCTGTATGTATGTATGTTTGTTTTCCTGTCTGTATGTATGTATGTTTGTTTTCCTGTCTGTATGTATGTATGTATGTTTGTTTTCCTGTCTGTCTGTATGTATGTATGTTTGTTTTCCTGTCTGTATGTATGTATGTTTGTTTTCCTGTCTGTATGTATGTATGGTTTGTTTTCCTGTCTGTATGTATGTATGTATGTTTGTTTTCCTGTCTGTCTGTCTGTCTGTTTTCTTACCGGTTGCCTGAAATAGTTTGGAGGAATAATTTGCTCCAGATTTAACACCCAAAACAATGTGTTATAATTATATGCCTCCTTAATTAATCACGAAGTTTCTCATGGGACAGAAAAAATAAATAAAACACACACACGCACACACACACTTCCCCCTACCGTGAGTGTGTTTTGTGATATTATTGTCTCGAGGGTCTGTGTACGTGAAGTCAACCATATATTTTTTTTTATTATGCATTATATATATATTCTATTTATTTAAGCAGTTATATTCGGTTTCATTTCAAGTATATTGGGTACTCCTAAAATGACTCCCATCTTCTGACAGTTCTGATTATGTGCATTAGCTGGTGAAGGGTGTGATGGTGGGTATTCTGAGTCACTATCTGTAATGAACAATGAGAGAGAGAGAGGAGAGAGAGAGAGAGAGAGAGAGGAGAGAGAGAGAGAGAGAGAGAGGAGAGAGAGGAGAGAGAGAGAGAGAGAGAGAGAGAGAGGTGGATGGAGTTCGCGTGTCCCTGAGCGATGATAATAACAACGTGGTTCTCTCTAAGCCCCCCCAGGATTATGCCCAGCCTCTACTCTACCTCTCCTTTTTTCAGAAATGTTCACCCGAGTTTGTTGTCTGCCTCCCTGCCTGCTTGCGCTCGTCATAATTTTCGTTTCCGAGTCGCCAAACATAATGATGATATGATATTACACGCCGGAATATTCCAGCTGGACACACGACCCTTCAAATGGACTCAGAATATTCACAAGTTTGTCGTTCTCATCGTGTCCATCCACATATTGCCTCACATATACACACACATAATATTATTATAATATATATATATATATATATATATATATATATATATATATATATATATAAATATATATATATATATATATATATATATATATAATATTTCCAGGACACACACTCACACACTCATTTCCAGACACACACACACACTCATTTCCAGGACACACACATTCACACACACATACACATATACATATTTCTTGGACATATACTGCCACACACACACCACACACACACATATTCAGGACACACACACGTTTTCTGGACACACATTACCTCTAGACTCGAGGGGAAAAATGATGAGGGGTGAGAGAAAATGTGAGTGTGAGTTAGAGAATGTGTGAGAAAGTGAGTGTAAGTGAGAGTGTGAGAGTGAGGGGAGGCGTCAGGAGAGTGAGAGAAAGTGAGTGTGAGTTAGAGTGTTGAGAAAGTGAGGTGTGAGAAAGGGAGTGTGAAAATGAGCGTGAGTTAGAGAATTTGAGAGAAAGTGAGTGTGAGTGAGTGAGAGAGTGTGAGAGTGAGGGGAGGCGTCAGGAGAGTGAGTTTATTGCAATGGTTCCTGAACTTGTCTCTCTTGTCTCTGTCGCACGCTTCATTTCATTGCCGTCTCCCTCATTCCCTCATACCCCTCCCTCCCTCACATCCCTCATACCCCTCCCTCACACCACACACCACATCACCAATAAATTCCACATCTCACCAAACCAAACAACCACAAAACACATCACAAAACACCACACAATACCACACACCACAAAACACCACAACACAATACCACACCACACACCACATCACCAATAAATTCAACATCTCACCTCACAACACAACCACAAAACCACACACCACAAAACATCACACGACCACACATCACAACACGACCCCTCCACCCACACATCCCTGACTTGAGGTGGAGGGTGGAGAGTGGATGATTTGGGTGTGGGTGTGGGTGTGAATATGTCAAAACCTTTCACGTGACACAGGGGGGAGGAGGTAGGGAGGTGGTGGGGGGCAGAGATGAGGTAGGGGGTGTCTATAGGGGCGAAGAGAAGGGGGAGAGGGGATTCTGAAGGAGCAAGGGGGGAGGAAGAGGGGATAGTGAGGGGAGGAAGAGGGGATAATGAGGGGTGAAAGAAGAGGGGGATAGTGAGGGGAAGAAAGAGGGGATACTGAGGGGAGATAGGGGAGGGTCAAAGGGAAGAGGGAAGAATGGATACTAAATGGGCGAGGGTGAGTGGGAGGAGTGGGGGGTTTGGAGTGGGAGGAGTGGGGGGTTTGGAGTGGGAGGAGTGGGGGGTTTGGAGTGGGAGGAGTGGGGGGGTTTGGAGTGGGAGGAGTGGGGGGTTTGGAGTGGAGGGGGGTCGTCTCCTCCGATCACCTGCCCTCCCACACTCACTTTCCAAAATGCGGACGGATGCTCAAAAAAGTTCCAAAACTCAGGCTTGAAACTCCCTAAAAAAAATTATCCCAAAAATGAGTTTTACTGCCGTAGCGCGTTTTTTTTTTTTTTTTTTTTTTTTTTTTTTATAGATGTCCGTGTGTATGTTTATATATTCTGTATATTTATATTTTTATATTTTTATTCTGTAGTGTCGGTTCAAACCTTCATTATCATCTTTCGTACATGTGTTTGTGTGTACATGGTGAGGCAAGCAGTTGTGGTGTGTGTGTGTGTGTGTGTGTGTGTGTGTGTGTGTGTGTGTGTGTGTGTGTGTGTGTTGTGTGTGTGTGTGTGTGTTTGTAAGTGTGTGTGTGTGTTTGTAAGTGTGTGTGTGTGTTTGTAAGTGTGTGTGTGTGTGTGAAGGCGTAAATACAAGTGTGTGTGTGTGTGTGTGTGGAAGTGCAAGTGTGTGTGTGTAAATTTATATTCCGTAGGCGGTACCCATTCCTCACTGTCGAAACAAATCAAATTACTGGGACGTTTCAGCGACGTGGCCCCCTCCCCCCCCCTCCCCCCCCTTTATATCACCCCCTACCTTACCCATCACTACCTTACCCCCACTACCCTACACTGTCTTACCTCAAACTGTATAAAAGACAATTGATACGCAAGATATAATTCATTAAAAAAAATCTTGCAAATCCTTGGTATAAAATAAAAATAATAAAAACAAACAACAAAATCAAATAGAAATCTTAATAAAAAGAAAAAAAAAAAGTTAAAGGGGGGAATTTTTGTGTGTTGGTAAATCAAAACTGGAGCAACTGAATCCTCCAAATTATTCCAAGCAACAACAGAACACCATTACTTTTTTTTTTTTTTTTTTTTTTTTTTGCTCGTTCTTCTCGTCCTGTTTCCTAGCATACATTGGAGGAATCAAGGCACTTCACTGTAACACAAAAGAATTACCACCTTAAGATAATAAACACTTGTCACCCTCTCATAATAAAAAAATAATAATAATAATATATGACTTGGATAAATAAATAATAAGTAGCTGTATGTGACTAGTGCCTGACAATTATTCTTCTCTTCCAAAGCCCCAATGGAATAAGGGAATGTAAATGTTTTTAAAAAAGAATACAACCGCAGAGAAAGAAAGACTGAGGGGCAGAGGGGAGACGGAAAGCTGAGTGAATAAAAGGAATGAGGGGAGAGTCAGTTAAAGGGATACAGAAGGGGAGCTATGAGAACCAAGAGGGAGAGAGGAGGGGAGAGGGAGGGGGTGGTGCATGAGCTGAGAAGAAGAAAGGGTGACCGAGGGAGTAAAGTGATAAGATGGGAGGGAAGAGAAAGAGGGGGCAACATGCAGAGACAATAGAGAAGGAGGAGGAGGAGGAGGAGGAGGAGGGGATAAAGGGAAGGACGAGGGAGGAGCAGAGACAATGGAGGGAGAAGGAGGAGGAGGATAAAAAGGATGGAGGAGGAGGAGGAGGGATAAAGGTAAGGGGGAGGAGGAGGAGGGGTACAACAAGGACTATAAGGGGAGAGGAATAAGGGAAGGCGGTGAGGTGACATGAAGAATGAGGCTACAAAAGGTTACCAAGGCCAGGGAAATACAAAGGGTGATAAAAGTATGGGTTACAAAGGTGATAATAAGGCTTGGTGAAGAAACTAAGGAAATATGATAAAATATAATAAAGAGAGTGAGAGAGAGAGAGAGAGAGAGAGAGAGAGAGAGAGAGAGAGAGAGAGAGAGAGAGAGAGAGAGAGAGAGAGAGAGAGAGAGAGAGAGAGAGAGAGAGAGAGAAATAATTAGGAAATGTAATGGTAATAACATACATATAAGGAAAAGAATTGATATACACTCGCACATTAGTCAAAAAAATTGCGTTATATCAAAATGGCACAATACATATGAGATAGGTAAATTAAGCAAGCAAGCAAGCAAGCAAGCAGCCTTAGATAGAAATCAAAGGATGCAAGCAAGCAGCCTTAGATAGAAAGCAAAGGGTGCAAGCAAGCAGCCTTAGATAGAAAGCAAAGGGTGCAAACAAGCAGCCTTAGATAGAAAGCAAAGGGTGCAAGCAAGCAGCCTTAGATAGAAAGCAAAGGGTGCAAGCAAGCAGCCTTAGATAGAAAGCAAAGGGTGCAAGCAAGCAAGCAACTCTACGACTGGCAAACAACAGATGAATGAGTGGATGGATGGTAGGATGGATGGCTCAGATCGATGGAAAGATAATTGAAGCACGCATCACAAATTAGCAGTACGGGGAACTGTAACTTCTCTCTCTCTAACTTCTCTCTCTCTAACTTCTCTCTCTCTATAATATTGATGATAGTGATGAGTACAAGCAAGTGTTAAAGAAATGGGGGGGGTGATGTTTTTTATTTGTGTGGGAGAGAATGTGTTGTGTTGTGTTGTGTTGTGTTGGTGTTGTTGTTGTTGTGTTGTGTTGTGGTTGTTGTGTTGTGTGTGGTAAAGGTAATAAGAGCAAGAGAAAGCAATAATGTGAAGAGGAAGATGAGAGCAAGAGAAGGGGAAGGGGGAAGGGAGGGAATGGAGGGGGGTTGGGTCGGGGAGGGGAGGAGAGGGGGAAGCGAGATGAGGGGATGTGAAGGCGCTGTGGAAAAAATAAGGCTCATGGGGGTTGGGGGGGAGTATGACGAGAGAGAAGGGGGGGTGAGGAGAGGAGGGAGAATGACGAGAGAGAAGGGGGGTGAGGGGGATAGGGGGTAAGAATGGTAGGGTTGAAGGGACAGTGGTAATAGGTAGGGGGACGGAGGGAAGGAGAGAGAAAGGGGGATAAAGGAGGGGAAAAGTGTCAGGAAGGAAGGCAGGGAGTAGGGAGTAAGGGAGGGAGGGGAGGGCTTAGGGGAAATGAAGGAGAAAAAGGGGGGGACCGGGAGGTATTCTGACTGTACCCTATTATTTCCACAAATTCCAGTCTCTTTTAAACCGACGCAGACCAAGCTAGCCAGGCCCCAGATAGAAAGAGAAAGAAAAGAGGACCTCGGTAAAAAGTAAACACAATTCATGCAAAATAGAATACAGATAGAAACTCATCATGGAACAGAGGGGGGCAAACTTTTTTTTTTCTCGTCTGCGGGAGAGAAAATTTCAAATGTATGAGAGGCGGGGGGAGTTGCCGTCGCTCGCAGGAAACTTTGGAATTTGGCCGCTAGGAGGGAGAGCTGGGAGGAAGGAAGGAAGGCAGGGAGGTAGGGGAGGGAGGAAAGGGAGGGGTGGGGTGGGGTGGGGGGGAAGTTGAACATGGGTTTCTGGGGTGTTGGGAGGGGAGGGGAGGGGAGGTAGGAGGTTAGGAAGGTAGGTAGGTACAAAGGAGAGTAGGTATAGGGAGGGACCGAGGAAGGGGTAGTGTATGTATGTAGGTAGGTACTAGGGAGGAAGAGAGGGTAGGTAGGTAGGTAGGTACAAGAGAGTAGGTAGGAGGGACCGAGAAAGGGGTATGTATGTAAGTAGGTAAAAAGGTAGAAGGAAGGAAGGAAGGAAGGAAGGAAGGAAGGAAGGCAGGCAGGCAGCAGGCAGACAGGTAGGAAGGTAAAAGAAAAGGAAGGAAGGAAGGAAGATAGATATAGATAGATAGATAGATATAGATATACATAGATAGATATTGGTAGATAGGTAGGTAGGTGGGTGGGACCTCTTGCTTCGTGTCATCAAAGCCCAAGTTTATTCATCACGGGTGAAGGACGTGGTGAAAAATACTGGTGGAGAATGATGAAATGATGATGACTGGGAGAAGAACATTGTGGCATCCGGTGCTAGTTTGGCCTCCCGTATCGACTTGCTTGCTTGGGTGGGCGGCGGGAGGGAGGTGCTTGCTTGCTTGCTTGCTTGCTTGAAGGGGGGGTGAGATGAGGGTGTGGGGATGGGCTTGGTGGGGGGTTGAGATGGGGGTGGCTTAGTGGAAGGGGGCTTGCTTGAAGGGTAGGTGAGTGAGAGGGGGGGCTTGATGGAGGGGGTTTGCTTGAAGGGCGGGTGGGTTTGCTTGCAGGGTTGGGTAGGTGAGTGGATGGAGGTAAATGGGGGCTTGCTTGTAGGGTGGGTTGGTTGGGTAGGTGGGTGATTGAGGTGGAGGGGGTGTTTGCTTGTAGGGTAGGCATTCAGGGTGTGTTGGGGGAGGGGGTTGCTTGTAGGGTGGGTTTGGAAGGGGACTTGCTTATAGGGTAGGCATACATACAGGGTCGTGGTGGGTTGGGGGAGGGGCTTGTTTGTAGAGGTTGGGGGAGGTGGGTTGGGGGAGGGGCTTGTTCTGATGTGGAGTGGAGTGGTCTGGTCTAGTCTGGTGGCGCATGGCAGGTCGGAACACAGGCCAGCACAGACTCCAGCAAATTTCTCTTTTAGATGAGTTTTCGATCAGAGGCGGTGTCCACGTGTTGACTACTTGGTTGGCGATGGATGGGAAAAGCAGGAGAGGAGAGGAAGGGAGAGGAGAGGAGAGGAGAGGAGAGGAGAGGAGAGGAATGGAAAGAGCAGGAGACGAGAGGAAGAGAGAGGAGAGGAGAGGAGAGGAGAGGAGAGGAGAGGAAGAGGAGTCGAAGGAGGGGAAAGAAAAGATGAAAGGAGAGGAAAGTTTGAAATAAAGGAGAGGAAAAGGAGAATAAATGAAGTTAGAAGACACACGATGAAAGAAGGGAAGTAAGAGAAGAGATAAATAAAGAGAGGCGAGATGAAAGATTGGCTTTGTTAGGAATCCCCAGACATAGGGGAAACACACGAATAAATGGATGAATGGGAGAAATGATAAGAGGAGAAGAAGAAGAGGAGGAAAAGAGGAGGAATGATAATAAATATATACGTAAGGGGAGGGAGAGTTTGCAAGAATAATATTTTTTTTTTTTTAATATACTGTATATATATATATATATATATATATATATATATATATATATATATATATATATATATATATATATATATATATATATATATATATATATATATATATATATATATATATATATATATATAATTTGAAGAATGGTGTAAAGTGAGTTAGGCGGGACACTCTTTAAAATAGATAACAACAACATCA
This sequence comes from Petrolisthes manimaculis, assembly GCA_034508575.1. NCBI lineage: Eukaryota > Metazoa > Arthropoda > Malacostraca > Decapoda > Porcellanidae > Petrolisthes > Petrolisthes manimaculis. Next base: position 14,677 of record JAWZYT010002347.1, on the reverse strand, counting down.
GGAAAATATAAAATAAAAAAAAATTATAAAAAAGTACAGTAAACGAGTAAAGAAGTAAAGTTACAAAAAAAAAAGTAAAGAGGAGTTTTAAACATATGAGAAGCACCCCATAAGAAGATTTAAAAAACTGATTACTATATAGAGATTAGAATAAGAATTAAGATTAGAATTAAGAAAGACATCAAAGGAAAAGAAAACCTGAGTGTAATTGGAGAGGAAGAGAATAGAAGAAGGAAGAGAAATGCAAAATTGAGACATACAGAGATCAAAGAGAGAAAAAGGAAGAGGCATAATGTAAGAAAAGGAAGTAGAATGATGGAGAAAATGAACTAAATGATGATAGAGGGGAGAAGGAATAACGTAAGGAGATGAAAAATAAAAAATGGTAATAATTGAGGGAGAATAAGAGAAAGTGAGATAAAGAGAGGATAATTAAAAACGGTAATAACTGAGGGGATAAGAGAAAGGGAGACTGAGAGAGTAAGATAAAGAGAGAGGGAGAGAGAGAGAGAAATCGAGAATGAGAGAAAGAAAGATGAAGTGAGTGAGGAGGAGATGAAGAGAGAGAAAGATGAAGATGGAGAGAGAGAGAGAGAGAGAGAGAGAAATCGAGAATGAGAGAAAGAAAGACGAAGAGAGAGAGAGGAGGAGATGAAGAGAGAGAAAGATGAAGATGAAGAGAGAGAGAGAGAGAGAGAGAGAGAGAGAGAGAGAGAGAGAGAGAGAGAGAGAGAGAGAGAGAGAGAGAGAGGAGACAAGAGCAAAGCAAGAGAGATAACCTTGATCGTCCACAGCTCTGATGAACACACACACATACACACACACATACATACTCCTGTGAGCGATAATACAGGGACATAAAATAATGCCAGCCAGCCAGGGACGAAAGCGGCAGAAAATTAGCGGTGCCTCTAATCCCAGGGACTTCAAAATCTGCCCCGCAAAGGCACACACACACACACACACACACACACACACACACACACATACATACATACATACATACACACACACACACACACACATACACACGTACATACACAACACACACACACACACACACATATATACACACACAAAACACACACACACACATACACATACACATACACATACACACACAACACACACACACACACTCCTGACTCGGTGCCGTCACGAACTGTTTGCTTGCATGCATGAAAACCATTGGCCACTGCCTGACCAATGGTGTGGCCTCCTCAACCCAAAGCAAAAGGAAAGGCACAAATCGGGGAGTCTGCTAGAGAACGAACGTCATGCAAGCAAGCAAAGCAAAGCAAAGCAAAGCAAGCAAAACAAAGCAAAGCAAAGCAAAGCAAAGCAAAGCAAACAAAGCAAAGCAAAGTAAGGCAAGCAAAGCAAAGCAAACAAAGCAAAGCAAGCAAAGCAAAACAAGCAAAGCAAGCAAAGCAAGCAAAGCAAAGCAAGCAAAGCAAAGCAAATCAGCGAGGCCCAAGCAAGAAGTGGTTTTTATAAGAACGTGTGAATTTATCGAATGTGTCTAATTTTCCACCACCAGCCACAACCACTAGGTCCACTTAAGGGGGTGCGGGAATAGGGGACAGGCTTGGGGTGGGTTGAAAGCTCGTCTCCTTGCTCTTATATTTTTACTCACACTCTCATTCATTCACTCTTTCACACACTCACTCACACTCACTCTCTCTCTCTCTCTCTCACACACACACACACACACTCACTCACTCACTCACTCACACAAACACACACACACACATACACTCACACTCAGGTCTGTCCACCCACCGAGCGCAGAAAAGTCGGCATTCTTTTTTCAAACTAAGGGAAAATACAACAGCGAGAAATGCAATAATACAGTAGGAAATTGAGCACAGCATTAAAAAAAAAAAAAAAAAAAAAAAAAAAAAAAAAAGTGGGGGGAAGAAGGGGGTGTTATTTTTTTTTTTTTGGGGGGGGGGTCGCGGAGGTACATTAAGTGGGGGGGAGGGGGGGAAGGGGGTGCCATTAGTGTGTGAGAGGCGATGGTGGCGGTGGCGGTGACGGTGGTGGCGGCGACGGAGTTCCGAGTTTTCATGCCTTTGTTGTTGTTGTTGTTATTGTTGTTGTTGGGGGGGGAGGAGGGGGGAGTGGAGCCGCCAATCACAACACGCCCCCCACTCCGTCCAGCGATCTTATTGGTCCGTCCTGATTCTTGTATTTTTAATTTTATTTTTATTCTTATTTTTTTTCCATTGGAGGAAGAGGAGGAGGAGAACGTTTATTTAAATTTTCTTGCCTCTGATATTAATGTGCATAAAATATTCAGCGAATGGATTTCTTGCAGTTCCTCCCACCCCTTTCGCTCTTACCCCCCCCCCCCCTCCATCCCCCCCTTCTCCCCCCCACGCGTAATATACAAATACAGAATTTTTAAGAGAATGAGGGATTTTTTTTTCTTTATATATAATATGTATTTTTTTTTTTTTTAGCTTGCCAGTCTGAGCACCCGAGCCTCGTGTTATTGAGTTGATTCCCTAAAATATCTCCCGCTTGCTACTCGGTCGGTCTTTCGGTGGGTGGGTGGGTAGGTGGGTAGGTAGGTAGGTAGGTAGGTAGGTACAGGTAGGTAGGTAGGTGGGTAGGTGGGTTGTTTGGTTGGTTTGGTCTGAGTCATGCAGTGGTGGGCTGACTGACTGACTGACTGATTGACTGTGTGGCTGGCTGGCTTGCTTGCTGACTGATTTGTTGGCTGACTGTGTGGCTGGTTGACTGACTGATTGACTGACTGACTGGCTGGCTGACACTCTTCCTTAACACATCTGATCACACCTATACTCACTCACTCATCAGCTTTACTCATTCATTCCTATTGCCTACTCACTCATCTGGCTCACTCATTAACGACCCCCTCACCACACTGCCTTACGACTCTCTCACGACCCCCTTACCCTGCCTTACGACCCTTCTTACGACCCCCTTACCCTGCCTTACGACCCCTCTCACGACCCCCTTACCCTGCCTTACGACCCTTCTTATGACCCCCTTACCCTGCCTTACGACCCCTCTTATTTACGACCCCCACACAACACTGCCTTACGACCCTTCTTACGACCCCTTTACCCTGCCCTACGACCCTCACATATCCTATATTGACGACCCCCTCACCATCCTACCCAGGCTCACGACCCCCCTTAACCTATACCCCCTATTTACGACCCTATAACCCCCACCCTTACGACCATATTCAAACCCTTTTATTACCCTACCTGACGACCTCCAATACCAGCCTAGTTCACGACCCTTTTTCACGACCCTCTTTCACGACCTCAATCATCCTTTAATAAATTATACTTTACTAGGATTTAGTAAATATTATTCATCTTGTATCAATCCATATTCTAATTATTTGTTTGCTTAGTATTTAATTTTATATTTTTGGTTATAAAGTGTGTGTGTGTGTGTGTGTGTGTGTGTGTGTGTGTGTGTGTGTGTGTGTGTGTGTGTGTGTGTGTGTGTGTGTGTGTGTGTGTGTGTGTGTGTGTGTGTGTGTGTGTGTGTGTGTGTGTGTGTGTGTGTGTGTGTGTGTGTGTGTGTGTGTGTGTGTGTGTGTGTGTGTGTGTGTGTGTGTGTGTGTGTGTGTGTGTGTGTGTCCTATCTATAGTTATAACTTCTCTCAATACCCTCTCTCTCTCTCTCTCTCTCTCTCTCTCTCTCTCTCTCTCTCATCTTAACCTGTTTACCTTTCCTTATTTCCCACAAGCATCACCTTCTTCCCTCCTTTCCTATTCACCTCTTTCTACTTTTTTCCCTTCCTTCCTCTACACTCTCTCCCTTCCCCTTCCGACACTTTGTTTTTTTATCACCACTCTGCATTTTTCCTTTCCATTCCCTCTTCTTCACATTTCTTTTCCATTCCCTCTTCTTCCCTTTTCCTCAGGGGTTTCTTCTTGACGTTCACCCTCTTTCTAACACCATAAGATTTTATATTTTTGTCACACTTTTTACTCTACTCGATTTAAATTTACTTCTATTTATCTATTAAAAATGTTTATAGGCAAAAGTTATATATGCATTTCTATCTAAAAGTGACTTATAATGGACATAATATTTAAAGCAGGGGAGGGGGTAAAATTTCCTAAGCAAAATAGAAGAGATGAGAAAACTTTATCAACTCTAAAAAACACAGAAGAAATAATAACATCCTCACATATGAAAAGCAAAGCAAAAACTGGAGTTAGTTAGAAGAGCGTGTCTGAGAGAAAACCATCAGTGCATTACAAATTACAACACTGTATTCTCCATTAGTAAATTAATAGTGTATGAATAAAAAATATAAAACATTTACACAATGCACACAGACAAACAGACATACACAGATAGGCAAACATAAACACACACACACACATATATTTATACACAGACAGACGGACAGACACGCAGACAAACACACACACACACACACACGTATATATATATTACTAAAACTCTCATGCCTACAATATGTAGCTCCATGAGAACGAGAGAAAGAGAATGCAAGAAAGACCAGAAAAGAGAAAGAGGAAAAGAGAATGAGTGAAAAAGAAAGTTAGAGAAAGAGAGTGAGAGAAAGAGTGAGAGAAAGAGAGTGAGAGAAAGAGAGTGAGAGAAAGAGAGTGAGAAAACAAGAGCCTTTCTGCCAGACCAGAAGTGTTCATCCCATAGACTTAACTACAACGTCCAGACTCCCACCAAAAACATTGCAAAATAACGCAAAGAAAATCATAATGACAATAATTCTCTACATGTAATGAATTTATTATTATTATTATTATTATTATTATTATTATTTTTAGTTCTCTACATGTCACATATTTTTACATCTTATATTATTTTATCATTAAGGACAAACTATGGATATTGAAACGCAATATAATTTTTACCAAATATATATAAATATGTAATAAAATAAATAAAATATAAACATTATAACGGTACATACAAACAAATATTTTATATGCTATCTAAAATATTTTATCCATAAAGACAAACTATAAGACTAAATCGCATGAAAATTACTAACAAAATAATAATAATAATAATAATAATAATAATAATAATAATCTCACAAACCGCGTATAAAATGAAACTTAATAATCATGCCACAAAAAAAAGATAACAAAAAATATATACAATAATAATAATAATAATAATAATAATAAAATCTCACAGCCTACATTTCCACCAAGCTATCATTGCCAAGATACATAATTACAGGCAGTCTATTGTACTGTACATCTGGAGCAACTGATTCCTCCAAACTATTCCAAGCAACAGCATTACCTTTATAATAATACCGTATGTTAGTTGCTGGTTCTGTTTCCCGTGATGCTTTGGAGGACTTTTGTTTGGTTATATAATTTTAATGTTGAATTTAAGTCTCTTCACGGGATGACTGTGTTCAATGCGTCTTCGTCAACTTTAGATTATTATTATTATTATTATTGTTATTATTATTGTTATTATTATTATTATTATTATTATTGTTATTATTATTATTATTGTATTATATTTATTTTTTCATTATGATTTTCCATTACTGTTCATTAATTAATATTACTATTTTCATTCTCATTATTTCCATTATTATTATTTTCAATATCATTATTATAGGTTTTTTTAATTATTTTTTACATTACCAATTTCACATTACCAATAATTTTAAATCTTTTTCATTATTATAAATATTTTTTTGTATCATTAATATCATTATTATTTTAATAAAAAATAATAATTATTATTATGTGTATAAATTTTACTTGTGCTGTATGACCGTATATTACAGTACGTAAATCATAATAACAACAATATTTCAGTAAAACCAATATTTAACCCGTTGATCATAATTGTTTACCATATTATCTAAAATTATACCATAACCCTAATATGCCCTTCACTACATCTATCTAATAATATTATATACGATATGTGAAGGAGAATATCTCAATTATTAAAGTCCTACAAATAATACAGTGATATTTTGTTATTATACTTATAAAATCACTTATATAATCAATGTACAATTTTCTTATACCATATTAATCTGTGGTTATATCATTTATTTTATTTTATAATGCACCAATGCACACACAGTATATATTATTTCCTGGTGTGTGTGTGTGTGTGTGTGTGTGTGTGTGTGTGTGTGTGTGTGTGTGTGTGTGTGTGTGTGTGAGTGTGTGTGTGTGTGTGTGTGTGTGTGTGTGTGTGTGTGTGGTTTCTTTTCGGTGCACATGGTGTATGGAGTAATTTTATTTGCCAAACAACTAATAGATGGAAACTCATAAGCGTGCCTCTCACTAATTTATAATTAATTGAATGAAATTTTTATGACATTCCAGGCAGGCAAAAAGAAGAGAAGGATACCTCAAAAAAAAAAAAAATAATATATAAACTCTCTGATTGCATTTAATATTGCAAGGAAAATTTCCCCTAACCAGAGTTGGGGAAAATTGTCCATGAATTGATAAGCAGGTAACACCACTATTATCATCTCCTGCATGACACACACACACACACACACACACACACTCATAATGCACGCACTCACACACACATATGCACGCACTCACATACACACACGTAAACACACAGGCACGCATACATGCATCCTATAAATACTCATACATGCACACACATATATGCACACATATATGCACGCACTCACACTCACACACACGCAAGCACGCACACAAACTCTATTACTTGCATGTCACATTCACGCATGCATATGAAATTACTAACACACACGCAAACACGCACACAAACACTCATACATGCATGCTGCAATCACGCACGCATATACACGCAAGCACGCACACACACACACTCATACTGTACATGCATGCCACATTCACGCAGACACACGCACATACACACAAACAGTCGTATTTACACTTGCTTATTAGTTGCACGCAAAGTAAACGCAAGCACACACACACACACACAATCATACGCACACAGTTGGTTATGCAATTTATTATGTGAATTTTGCTTGATGTCCATAAATGCCCTAAGAGAGACCTGACCAAAGTAATCAAAATATTTCCTACTGCTAAATAATAATCACGTCAAGATTTACCTTATATTTTGCTCTATATTTTTGTGTTGGTAAATCTGGAGCAACTGAACCCTCCAAACTATTCTAAGCAACAGAACACCATTATTTTCGCTCTTCTGGTACTGTTTCCTAGCATACTTCGGAGCAATCATAATAATAATAATAATAATAATAATAATAATAATAATAATAATAATAATAATAATAATAATAATAATAATAATAATAAGACAATAATAATAGACAATAATAATTACAATAATAATTACAATAATAATGACAATAATAACAATAATAATAATAATAATAATAATAATAATAATAATAATAATAATAATAGTAACACTTTGATATGTACGATACTTATTATGATAGGAACTTTAAAGGTTAAAAAAATATACACAATGATAATATATACAGTAGAGTAATATTTTCCCGAGTTGTTCTTACCACTACGAGAGACAGACAGACCTGCAACCCTCCCTCCCTCCGTCGTGAATGTAAGGCTCACAATATCATATCTTCAGAATCAGTTGGATGGGCCGATACATTTTCTGTTGACTCGGTAGTATAAATGATATGTGCACCCTGTAATATTTATATCAGTCACATTTTCTATGACTGCTGCAGCCTCAGTCTCCTCCTCCTCCCCTACCACTACCACCACTACCACCACTACTACTACTACTACCACTACCACTAGGCACCTCCCATGACCTGTAGCCAATCGCTCTCTTTTGGTCAAGCGAGTCACAGTCACAACAAACAGCAATACTCTCTACTCATGTTAATTAATCCGCTGCTACACGTGGTTATTGAAGGTCGTTGTTGTTGTATACACGTGGATATTGAAGGTCGTTGTTGTTGTATACACGTGGATATTGAAGGTCGTTGTTGTTGTATACACGTGGATATTGAAGGTCGTTGTTGTTGTATACACGTGGATATTGAAGGTCGTTGTTGTTGTATACACGTGGATATTGAAGGTCGTTGTTGTTGTATACACGTGGTTATTGAAGGTCGTTGTTGTTGTATACACGTGGATATTGAAGGTCGTTGTTGTTGTATACACGTGGTTATTGAAGGTCGTTGTTGTTGTATACACGTGGTTATTGAAGGTCGTTGTTGTTCTATACACGTGGTTATTGAAGGTCGTTGTTGTTGTATACACGTGGTTATTGAAGGTCGTTGTTGTTCTATACACGTGGTTATTGAAGGTCATTGTTGTTGTATACACGTGGATATTGAAGGTCGTTGTTGTTGTATACACGTGGATATTGAAGGTCGTTGTTGTAAGGGTCGTAGACAAGAACATATCGTAGGGTCTCGATGCCCGATGCTTGGGGTACGATGACGGCCATATAAAATGTTTGGTCTTTATACCCCGACCATAGGACATCTGGACCGGACGATATGACATTGTTCTTTCTTGTCTATGTCCCTAATTAGTGTCGAAGGCAAGAATATTTTTTGGTGGTGTTGACTATGGTGTGGAACTGATACGATGACTCCTTAGACACACTACAGAGCCATCATACTGTACTGATACCATGCCTTCGTCAACACCACCAATGTTCTTGCATAAAGCCCATAGACTTAACTTCCACTGCCATAATTACTTGAGCAAGTTTGGCGAAATTGTGAAACTTTCCAAAGCAAAATATAAAGTAATGCGAGACAATTATTTAACAAACACCTTGCCATATTTCATTAGACATGTAAGCCATCAATTTCTTTCACACAAACCAACAAACTTAGTCACACAATAAGACCATCTAATACAGTACAATCCAAAAATTATATTAAACTATTCATCATATGAGAGAAAAAGCTTTCTTGTTCCTCAATCACACCCTCCATATCACACTCCTTTCTCTGCACCTTCAGGAGAGATTCTTTTGTTGGTGAACTGGAAGGTCTGTGATTCCTCCAAACTATCCCACAAAACAGATCTCTTCTTAGTGTATCTGTTTTCTGGCATAGTTAGGAGGACTCAGTTTCCTTCCAATTCGCCAACAAAAGAAAATCCAAGGACCTTGTGATCGTGTGTGCGAATTGGAGGCTTCAAATTCCACCTGACAATAACACGAAACAAGTTCCTTCCATATAGGTGTTTTGTGACACTAATTACGAGATTAACTTACCTCCAATTTCCTGACTACATTACAGGGGCCCTTAAATTTCCCTTTCCCGACTTACCTATCTGACGGCCTGCCTGCCTACCTGCCTACCTACCCTCTGTCGTAACCAACTGCCTGCCTGCCTGCCTGCCTGCCTGCCTGCCTGCCTGCCTGCCTGCCTGCCTGTCTGCCTGCCTGCCTGCCTGCCTGCCTGCCTGCCTGCCTGCCTGCCTGCCTGCCCTCCGCCGCACACAACTGCCTGTCTGCCTTCCTACCCTCCGCCGCCCACAACGCACACCGCTCCGTGGCGTCTAGTCCAAAGAGCGGCGGCGACCTATACAAGTAGTCACGCTCATAAACCATTCTATATAGTTTTAAGAAGCTATGTTTACCTTATGCTACAAAACAATCCAATGTGTGCCTTGTATGTATGTATGTATGTATGTATGTATGTATGTATGTATGTTTGTATGCATGTATGTGGCGTCAAATCGAAATAGCGGAGAGGTGGTGAAAGTTGTAACGCTAATAAAACAAAATCTTTAATAATTTTTGAAGTTGTGTTTACCTTGTGCTACAAAACAAACCCGAGTGATGTGGTCATGAGAGGGTATTATTGTGAAGCCCATTATTGTGAAGCCCATTATTACTACTAGAAATACCCATCACAACTTCAGTTCTGTGAGTTGTATCAGTTAAGGGGGGAAGTTTTGTGTTGGTAAATCTGGAACAACTGAATCATCCAAACTATTCCAAGCAACAGAACACTATTATTTTTATTCATCTGGTCCTGTTTCCTGGCATACTCCAATGTACCAATAAAGAATTACCACCTTAAGGACCCTGTGATCGTGTATGAAACTTAATTAAGAGGCTTCTCATTCCTCCTGACCATGCCACGAAACAAGCTCCTTCCATATAGGTGTGTGTTTCGTGGCAATATTTAAACGACTCATTTACCTCCAATTCGTTAATAGTGATTATTTATCTATAAGAAAGATTTTGTTTGATACTTAAATCTACAGAGAAAAATATTTATACAAGAAACTCATAATTATTTGACATATGTACCCATTTTGTAGTTAGTATACATGATCAAATTTTTGTGCATTCATAATCATATTATTAAGATACTAATATTCATTTTCGACAATAGAAATATGAGTTTAATTGTTAACTTTTCTCAGTCTTATATTTAATATAAACTTTAACATTTTCAATCAGTGGTACAGCCACAATTAAATATCCACCAATACTTACCTTCCATTGTAGTAAATAGCTTGATAATAAAGAACAACACATGTATGATTTTGCAGCACCTCATAGTAATAATTGAATAGGTTGAATTGACGTAAGATGTTGTATGATTATATTTTGATATGATACTGATATTTTTACACGATGGAAGGGAAGTGTCAGTGGTTATATGATTGTGGCTGTACAAGACTATTTATACATATTTGTTCTATTGATAATCAGCATGAGAGGTGTATAACGAAGATGCATATTAATTTCACAAGTATTATAAAATGCATATATAATTATTATTATTATATTTACGATGCTAAAGAACGTCTTATTAAATTCAGCATTGTGACATACACGTAGAAAAAAAGTTATGGTTCAGGAAAAGATGAATAATAATAATTTATTCTGAAAGACTACCGGTACTCAACTTTGAAGAAATATACAGTGATGGCAGTCTACCTAAACCTTCAAAATTAATCGTCATCAACATTCAAACAGAGAAATAAATAAACACAGAATAATAGAATAATACTATGAATATTCTTGAAGTACTTTTTTTTCCCCTAATTTTCAGGTGAGATTTTTCTCTTAGTGAATTGGAAGGTCTCTGATTCCTCCAAACTACTCCACGAAACAGATCCCCTCATTAACTTACCACTGAAGTCGTCTGTTTCCTGGAATAGTTAGGAGGAATCAGTAGCCTTCCAATTTACCAACAGTAGAATCTTTCCTTAAGGACCCCTATGACCGTGTATGAAAAATTGGAGGCTTCTAATTCCTCCTAACCATGCCACGACACAAGCTCCTTCCCTATAGGTGTGTGTTTCGTGGCAATATTTGAAGGACTCGTTTACCTCCAATTTTTACATATCTTGAAGCTGCAAAAACCAATCATACGTGTCTTTATAATAAGGGTGAAAATGCAAAATTCGCAAAAAATGCTTTCAATATACAATAGGTTTATATTTCAATGTGTGTGTTTGGGTATCCATGTCTGTGAGTGTGTGTGTATGTATGTGTGTGTGTGTGTCTGTGTTGTCTGTAGGTAAGTATGTCCAGTGTGCATATATGTGTGCCTGCGTGTGTCTATAGGTATGCATGTCAGTGTGTGTGTGTGTGTGTTAAAGTACATGTGCATGGATATATATGTCAGTGTATATGTATGTATGTATGTATGTATGTATGTATATGCATGTATGTATAGGTATATGTATGTATGTATATATGTATGTGTATGTGTGTATGTATGTATGTATGTATGTATGTATGTATGTATGTATGTATGTATGTATGTATGTGTGTGTGTGTCAGATTAGTCTTTTCTCATCGTAGACTTCACTTTCCAATACGGGTCAATCCTTCACCTACAGTTCATATTTCCCAGGTGAGTTCTCGGCTTCCAATGACCCACACTCACCAGAGAGGGATAGATAGAGATGGATAGATAAATAGATGGATGGATAGAGGGATAGATATAGAGAGATAGATATAGAGGGATAGATAGAGATGGAAAGATAAATAGACTGATGGATGGATAGATAGATGGATAGATATAGAGGGATAGATATAGATGGAAAAATAAATAGACTGATGGGTAGATAAATAGATAGATGGATGGAAAGATAGATAGATAGATGGATGGAAAGATAGATAGACTGATGGATAGATAGATAGATAGATGGATGGAAAGATAGATAGACTGATGGAGGGAAAGATAAATAAATGGAAAAATAAATAGTTTAATAAATATATAGATAGATAGATAGATAGAGATAGATAGACAGATTCCTACACCCCCCAGTCCTCCCCCCCAAGCCTGTCCCCTACTTCCGCACTCCCCCAAGCCTGTCCCCTACTCCCGCACCCCCTTAAACAACCCTCGGAACCAAGTCATTCGTTAAACCCAACTATTTACACAACAAAATGTCGAGTAAGGTGTGCAACAAACCTCAAAACACAGCAGGACATATATTGAGTCTCTATGTAAACAACACCTTCCAAATGAGACACACACAACACCAATACGGTATTCCAAACTCTGTCAGAGGAGAGGGAAATGAGGGACAGTGAAAATAAGACCGTTTTCCCAAGTCTGTCAGAGTAGAGGGAAATGAGACAGAATGGTAAGGGATACAGTATTCCCAAGTCTATAAAGGGAGAGGGAAATGAGACAGTGAAAAATATACACAGTATGCCCTAAGTATAATAATAAATAAATAAATAAATAAATAAATTAAATATATATATATATATATATATATATATATATATATATATATATATATATATATATATATATATATATATATATATATATATATATATATATATATATATATATATATATATATATATAAATACACTAATAAATATAAATATATATATAAATAGAAAAATAAATAAAGGAAAAGTATACCGGTATCTATAAATAAAAATGAAATATATATATATATATATATATATATATATATATATATATATACAAATAAATAAATAAAAATGAAAAAAAAAATATATATACAAATAAATAAATAAAAATGAAAAAAAAAAATATATACAAATTAATAAATAAAAATGAAAACATATATATATACGAATAAATAAATAAATAAATACAAATCCCTGTAGTAGTGTAGATTTGGGACTGTGGCCATAGGGATCACCAACATCACCAACCAGCCAGCCAGCCAGAGGAAGGAATAGGAAAGTGGTGTTGGAGGCGAAATGTGAACCCCTCATCCCTGAATGTAATTACCTCCTCCTGGCATACTAATGAAGGTGATGGGTATTAGTCCTGTCACTCATACACACACACTCATATATATACACACACTTATACCATACTCACTCACTCACTCATTCTCTCACTCACACACACACACACACACTTATACCACACTCACTCACTCATTCACTCACTCACACACACACACTTTTACCACACTCACTCACTCATTCACACACACACACACACACACTTATACACACACACACTCATTCACACACACACACACACACACATACCACACTCACTCACTCATTCATTCCCTCGACACATTAGAGGGAAAATATGGGGTAAAAAATGTGGAAATGTGATTGAGTTTTGTATGTAGCCTACCTGATTTTGGTTTGACTCTGAAATTCTTTTTCTATCATTATTTTGCTATTATGGATGTTTATATAACCTGGACATATTAGAAGAAGCAAGGGAAGAATGAGTACATGTTAGTTAGTTAGTTAGTTAGTTAGTTAGTTAGTTAGTTAGTTAGTTAGTTTCTTGGTTTGGGTTTGACTCTGAAATCCTCTATCAATGTTTATAATAATCTATGACCTCTTAAAATAAACCTGATGTTCACTATTATTTCCGTTTTGTAATATGTAGTTAAGATGAGGAATGTGTGGTTTTATGATGTATATATGTATGTATACATGTGTGGCTACAGTATACATGTGTGGCTACATTATACATTACTTCCATGTTTACATTTTATACATTTCACGAAACCTTTAAATCTGTATCACTACTGAGACATCTAAACATTTATCTATTAACAGGTTAAACAAATTGTTAATCTTTTCATTTGACATGCAAAAGAAGAATTAAATATATATTAAAAAATAATTCTAGTGTTTCATTCACCTTACAAACCTTAAAGTTGATACTGACTTATTCCGTCCCTTCAACTACATTATAATTGCAATCATTATTACTATCATCAACAATAATTGAAAAGCAAAACTAAGAAAACATATTCACAGTTCAACAAATCAGTTTCCTTCAATTCAAATGTTTTAAGACCTTTCCAGAGAGTGAGAAGCATTAACACAATATTAGGAAATTAATAAACAACAAGTCACTTCAAGGAACAATACAGAAATGACATTAATAAACCCTCTTACTGAACGTGTGATAATCCTTTTAATAATAAGATTAAAGCTATCACAAGACACTGAGATAATGGAGAGGCAGGAATGGGAAGTTAAGAGGAAAGTACAAGGAAGGAGATGAAGATGAGGGAGAACGGGATGAAACTGTGATAATAAACAGGAAGAAGAGAAGAGAGGGGAGAAGAAGAGAATAAAACATGGATGAGGAAAGTAGAGAGAGAGAGAGAGAGAGAGAGAGAGAGAGAGAGAGAGAGGAGGTAGTTACAAGGAAGGAAAGGAGAAGAAAGTGATTGATAAAGAGTATATAATATATGATAGGGGAAGAGGAACACCCCATCCCCACCCCCAC
>JAWZYT010002346.1:110000-112785 GCA_034508575.1 Petrolisthes manimaculis | reverse complement strand
ATAATAATAATAATAATAATAATAATAATAATAATAATAATAATAATAATAATAATAATAATAAAAATAATAACAATAACAATAACAATAACAATAACAATAACAATAATAATAATAATAATAATAATAATAATAATAATAATAATAATAATAATAATAATAAAGAAGAGAAAATAAAACAAAATATATATAGATATAAAAAAAGATATAAGTTGTTTGTGTAAATTTATCGCTTCAAATAAAGTCACTACCGGTATCTAAAATTATGATAAATAGAAAGATACAGTAAGTAATATCAAGTATATAGGCAGCTACATCCATTTTATTTATATTACAAGACTTACAAATGATAGAAAGAGATAGATAATATTATATACTTTATTTTAATCTGTGGAATGCAAACCTGGTGAGGCTATTTTTGTCTTCTGTCTGTCTGTCTGTCTGTCTGGGGGATGACAATAGGAAACCATTCAAGCATAATTTTATTCGAAGGTCAACCAGATGTTTATTTTGTTACACACGAGGACAAAACACGTCAATAGTAATCTCGTTCACCAAGGAGTATCTCAATTTAATGTGTGTGTGTGTGTGTGTGTGTGTGTGTGTGTGTGTGTGTGTGTGTGTGTGTGTGTGTGTGTGTGTGTGTGTGTGTGTGTGTGTGTGTGTGTGTGTGTGTGTGTGTGTGTGTGTGTGTGTGTGTGTGTGTGTGTGTGTGTGTGTGTTACAAATAGAAGACAGGGGTTATAGTCATAGTGTTTACGTACCATCAAGTAGATTATAATTATTCGTTCCTGGGTAGATAGAAAGTAGCATGTTACTTAAGAGGCGAGGTGTGCTAGGCAACTCAAGGCCACAGTCAATTATTATCAAACCCCCCAAAAAAAAAAAAAAAAAAAAAAAAAAATAATAATAATAATAATAATAATCGAATTACACAAGTTTCTCCTCTCTGAATTCTAGAGCAGCAAGTTAATTAAGTTTCTATCACATCAGACCTCTTCTTGAACCACTTGTCATTATTGCCCCCAAGAAAGAAAATTCATATCTTCTTCACGTTTAATTTACACTTGTCAATTCAGATCCTGCTATTCTTGAAAAAAAAAAAAAAAAAAAAAAAAAAAGTACAAATAACATGTTTCTCCCCAAAGACGACGTTTTACATTAGAGGGAGTTGGATAAATTGTGTAAGGATAATAATAATAATAATAATAATAATAGGTTTGTAGCTGGTGATACAAAATGATGAGAACCAGTGAAGCGACTAAACGCAGACTATATTTACCATGTATCACAGAAAACTTTAGAAGCAAAAAGTAGTGACAATAAAATCCAGTTTAACGCCTTGCAAGTCACACACACACACACACACACACACACACATACGCGGGAGTGGACACATGTTGAGTGCAGTACAAACAAAAAGACCAATGTGTATGTGTATAATCCCAGTGTGTATTATCCCACCAATCTGCACTTTGTTCCAGTCAACTTGCAAAATGAACAACACGAGTACTGAAAGAAAGGCCCATCAAAATCAAACCACGGGAACGACTTAGAAATACGACTGACTGAAAGAGGAGGGGGAGTGGGGGAGGCAAGAAGGTGAGGGGGAGGCAAGAAAGTGAGGGGGAGGCAAGAAGGTGTGGGGGAGGCAAGAAGGTGAGGTGGTTGTCGTGGCATTGACCTTGATAGGGAAGGCAGAGCAGGGCAGGGCAGGGCAGGGCAGGGCAGGGCAGGGCAGGGCAGGGCAGGGCAGGGCAGGGCAGGGCAGGGAGTGGCAGCATGTGTGTGGCACTGTTTGTGTGATGAAACTCTCGGCCTAAGAGTGCCACGTGTATAGGCTGATTATTTTCCCCCCCCACCCACCCTTTCTCTCTCTCTCTCTCAATTAATGGACACACACACACACACACACACACACACACACACACACACACACACACACACACACACAACACACACACACACACACACACACACACACACACACACACACACACACACACACACACACACACACACACACACACACACACACACACACACACACACACACACACACACACACACACACACACACACACATTGACGTGGTTACAAGGAAGTTCATTCAAGGGGGTGCGGGAATGAGGGGGACAGGCTTGGGTGTGGGTGGGGGGAGGGGGGTAGAAAGCCTGTCCCCCTATTCCCGCACCCCCTTGAATGAACTTCCTTGTATCCACGTCAATGTTTCCTTCAGAGGGCATCATGTTTCCTGACAATGTGTGGTGAAACAGGAAATGGGGTTGTTGTTGTTGTTGTTGTTGTTGTTGTTGTTGTTGATGTTGATGTATGTGCTTCCTTCCTTCCTTCCTTCCTCTTGATATTTTTTGTATTCGTCTTTCAAGCCCATTTTGATGCTTGAGGAGAATTCTTATTTATCTGTTTATTTGTTCATTTGTTATTTTTGTCTTTATTTATATATTCATTTATTTCCTTGTTTATTTATTTATTTACCTCCCTATTTATTTCCTTATCTATTTATCTCTTTATCTATTTATTTATTTCCTTATTTATTTACCTCTATTTATTTCCTTATTTATTCATCTATTTATTTATTCATTTATTTCCATATTTAATCATCTCTTTATTTATTTGATTATTATATATGTCTTTATTTTTTTATTTCCTTATTTATTTATTTATTTATATATTTGTTTATTTATCTTTTTATTTTGGAGAGTGGCTGGGGGGGGGGGGGGTGTACTGTTTATATTCAACAATAAAATATATGTACAAATCTATA
>JAWZYT010002346.1:90000-107500 GCA_034508575.1 Petrolisthes manimaculis | reverse complement strand
GTGTGTGGGATAGCAGCGCCATATCTGTAATGTTCAAATGTGATCCTTAGTAGAGGAGTCGAGTGTGACATTTTCAGCAGATGTTAGAATATATTTTTTAGTACAGATAATAATCAATTTTGATGTTTAATTAATGACGTTTTAATGCAGTCAGATAAAATTATAATCTTTCTTTAATTAATGAAGGAGAAGATATTTTTTAGTGCATTTTATTAGGTAAAGTGTTTAAGGGGTATAGTATAAAGCACATTGTATTGGGTGGTAAATATGCATGGAACAAATGATTCCTCCAAACTATTCCAGGCAACAGGATACCATTACTTTTCTTCACCTGGGTCTGTTTTCTGACATACTTTGGAGGAATCTAGGTGCTCCAGTTTATCAAAAGTATACCTACCATCCCCTTTAGGTGACCTCCTCGTGATGGAGTCAGATAATTGGAGGTAAATGAGTCCTTCAAAAATTTTCCACGAAACACCATCAATCGAAAAAGAAAGAAAGAGCTTGATTCGTTGCATAGTCAGGAGGAATTAATATTATTATTATTAATTTTATTATTATTATTATTATTATTATTATTATTATTATTATTATTATTATTATTATTATTATTATTATTATTATTATTATTATTATTATTATTATTATTATTATTATTATTATTATTATTATTATTATTATTATTATTATTATTATTATTATTATTATTGTTATTTATTTTATTTTTTTCTACCTAGGTGGCGTTGGTGGTGTTGTTGGCGGTGGTGGCGGCCGTGTCTGCTGATAAACTCCCAATCTCCTACTCCTACCAGACCCCACAGGTAATTACAGCAGGTTGTGTGTGTGTGTGTATGTGTGTGTGTGTGTGTGTGTGTGTGAGAGAGAGAGAGAGAGAGAGAGAGAGAGAGAGAGAGAGAGAGAGAGAGAGAGAGAGAGAGAGAGAGAGAGAGAGAGAGAGGTCTGGCCCTAATTTACGTCTCCTATAGGAACTCTCTCTTAAAACTCTCTCTCAGAAAATTGGAGTTGATTAAGTCCCTCAAATATTGCCACGAAACGAACACCCACCTATATAATTATGAAAGAAGCCTGTTTGGTGGCATAGTCAGGAGGAATCAGAAGCCTCCAATTCCCATACACGATCACAGGGTCCCTTTAAAAATTAAGGGGAAATTCTCTTGTTGCATTTTCCTTCCATTCTTTCTCATCCTTCCTTCATTTCTTTCCACCTATATTCAATCTCCTTCAATCTGTTTCCTCTCATCCTTCGTCCTAACATGGTATATAGTTCCCTCCTTCCTTCCTTCCTTCCTTCCTTCCCTCCTTCCTTCCTTCCTTCCTTCCTTCTTCCCTTCCTTCCTTCATTCTTTCCTTCCTTCTTCGTCCTAACGTGATATATAGTTCACCCCTTACTTCATTCTTTCCTGCCTTCCTTCCTTTCTTTCATTTCCTTCATAGTGTCCCATTTCATGTTTGTTTCTTCACTCCAATCCACCTTCACACGATTTCACCCACACCCTCCCTCACCACACCCTCCCTCACCACACCCTCGCTCTCACTCCCACCCATTTCTTCCCACCTGCATTCCTTCCTCCTTCCTTTCCTGTTTTACTCCCTCCTTTTAATTCCCTCCCTCTTTCCCTCTCTCCTTCCCTCCCTCTCTCCCTTTTATTCCCCTTTTCTGTCAAACTCATTCCTTCTCTTTCTACCTCTCTTCATTTGAGATTAACCTTCGTGTGAAAGGAACTCATTTGCTCATTAATCTCTCTCTCTCTCTCTCTCTCTCTCTCTCTCTCTCTCTCTCTCTCTCTCTCTGCCTCTGCTAATTGCCTGGGTAGAGACAAAAAGCAGCGTGTACTGTGTGGAATTTAGTGGGTCATCCTCGGTGGTGGTCAGGCTCACACCCTCACCTTGATACACTTCTTACACCTCCACCCCCTTCCTCCCTCACCTTTCACAACGCATCACTAGACCATTTAATTCACTACAAGGACGCCTACACACACACACACACACACACACAGAGAGAGAGAGAGAGAGAGCGAGGGCGAAAGAGAGAGAGCAAAAAAAAAAAAGTGGTTCATGCTGTCTTGATTATGGGTACCTTTTATTGTGTTGTTAAATTTATTGTGACTTATACCATACCTATTATTTCTCAGTGATGAAACTACCACTACCAAGTCCAGCCAAATTGGGTCATTGTTAGGTAAGAATGCAATTAGCCTGACGCAACCTCCCAAACTCCTTTATCTGATACACGCTAATATTTATATGGAATCCTTATCATTTCCCTTCTGGCAACATAAGAAGAACCTACAGGAAGGAAATCGGAGACATAATCATTACTTGAGTGTACAAAAACCCTTTCAAATAATAAAAGAACTTCATAGATCAAGATAATTATGCAGTGAATGAAGTACGGATTGTGATAAGTTACACAATATCGATCGAAATAGTTTTGATTTGTTGATAGCACTGAAACAAACAAGGAGAGGTGATGCAACTTTCTCTTCTTGCTCTTAACTCGAATAGTATTGTTCTGGTATAATTTTTTGTTGTTGTTGTTGTTGTTGAAGTGAAGGGTTAATTAATGTTATACTTTCCTCAAGGCAAACTGATTATAATTGAAAGATACATACAGCCCAAGGATTGTGTTGTTCCTATGTTTGTTGTGTTGATGTATTTATTTATATGGTGTTTATAATTATGACTTGTTTGTTTATATGATTTATTTGTTTACCTGGTTTGTCCTACTCACACAGGATTCAGACGAGTCCTTCCAGCATTCCGACGAGTCCTTCCAGCATTCCGACGAGTCCTTCCAGCATTCCGACGAGTCTTTCCAGCATTCCGACGAGTCCCCAGAGTACCTCCCACCCCCCGCGCCCCGTCGCTATTCGGTAGAGTCTCGTGAACATTCCTCTGAGAGTCGTGAATATTCCTCCGAGAGTCGTGAATATTCGTACGAGTCAATCGAGGCCAAGTACAACTTCAACTGGGAGGTGGATGACGACTCTTCCTACAATGACTTCGACCACCAGGAGGTACGTGAAGATGAGAACACCAAGGGCTCTTACTCTGTCCAGCTTCCCGACGGACGCATTCAGACCGTCACCTACTACGTCAACGGTGACTCTGGCTACGTGGCTGAGGTGACGTATGAAGGTGAGGCCAAGTACCCCGAGTATTCCGCCGAGTCACGTGAATATTCCGCCGAGTCACGTGAATATTCCTCCGAGTCACGTGAATACTCCTCCGAGTCCCGTGAGGTGCCCAGATATACTCCACCCAGACCCGCCTACTCCTCACCCGAGTCTGAGGAATCTGACGAGGCCCCACGCTTCTACTCCCCACCAAGGAGAGTGTATGCTGACTCAGAGAGTGAAGAGTCCGTGGAAGTCCGTAGAGTGTATTCCTCCCCAGAGAGTGACGAGTCATTTGAAGTCCAAAGACTGTACTCTGCTCCTGAGAGCGAGGAGTCCGAGGAGTCCATCGAAGTCCGTCGACTGTACTCTGCTCCTGAGAGTGATGAGAGTGAGGAGTCCTTTGAAGTCCGAAGACAGTACTCTGGGTCAGAAAGCGAGGAGTCCTTTGAAGTCCGAAGACAGTACTCTGGTTCAGAAAGTGAGGAGTCCATAGAGATCCAACGTGTGTATGGAGCCCCAAGTAGTGAGGAGTCCATTGAACTTTCCTACGGTCCTCCCAGGAGACTCTACTCCGCCCCAGAGAGCAACGAGTCCCCTGAGATTACTTACGGTCTTCCCCAGCGACGCTACGGGGCTCCAGACTCCAACGAATCAAAGTAAACTATCTCACAACATTTATTTTCCCCTCACAGAACTTTTATTTCCCTCACAGAACACTTTCCCTCACAGAACACTTTCCCTCCCAGAACTTTTATTTCTCAGAACACTTTCCCTCACAGAACACATTTAATCCTAGAACACTTTCCCTCCCAGAACACTTTACCTCCCAGAACACTTTCCCTCACAGAACACTTTACCTCTACTTAAAGAGAGAGTATCTTTCTATGTAACTACTCACTGCGACATCATAGTATATGCTCGTTGTGATTCTATATTATTATTATTTATTTTATTTATTTAACATATTATATTTATGGTGAATTAATATAACTCATAGACGAATTGACCAATAAAATGAGTCTTGTCTGGAGTTCTCATATATTATTCCTTTCCCAATGCTGATTACAACTGCCTATATATAATAATTTGGACATGAAAAAATAATGTATCCAAAAGCTTGATTCTGAATTCAAAAATGTATCCATTAATGTTGGATGTTTATATTTTTATCTTCATTTTTTTTTTTTTTTTTTAGATATTTCATTTGGTATTCTTTTTTTTTTACATTCCTTAGATTTAGGATATATTTTTGACAATCCCAGAAACATTTAAGTTAAGTTATAAGGGAGCGTATTTAATTAAAGGGGTAAGTCACAGATATAAGAGGATGAGGTCACAGATATAAGAGAATGAGGTCACAGAGATAAGAGGGTCAGGTCACAGAGATAAGAGGGTCAGGTCACAGAGATAAGAGGGTCAGGTCACAGAGATAAGGAGGACAAGGGAAGGAGGGCTGTTTGGAAATAGTGATATGTACTGTACCGCATCCTAAAAAAAAAATTGGGAAACGTCGAGGGCATTGACCAAAGACTCGCCAGATGAAAATAAATCACCAATGGGTTTTATGGGTTGGTTGTTGATGCGGCTCTTAAGGGGGAAGTTTTGTGTTGGTAATTCTGGAGCAACTGATTCCTCCAAACTATTCCAAGCAACAGAACACCATTATTTTTGCTCTTCTGATCCTGTTTCCTGGCATACTTTGGAGGAATCAAGGCACTCCAATGTAACAACAAAGAATTACCACCTAAATTAAGGCATTAGAAATTAAGGCGTTAGAAGTTACTAGCATTAGACTCAATTCGAAGACACAGAAGATAGTGGAAATAAAAGCAATAGGACAATAGTTTAGTTAGAAGTGGAGGTGATCACAGGAAGGAAGGAAGGAAAGAAGGAGGGAAGGAAGGAAGGAGTGAACTATATATAACGTTAGGACGAAGGATGAAAGGAAGGAAGGAAGGAAGGAAAGAAGGAGGGAAGGAAGGAAGGAGTGAACTATATATAACGTTAGGACGAAGGATGAAAGGAAGGAAGGAAAGAAGGAAAGAAGGAGGGAAGGAAGGAAGGAGTGAACTATATATCACGTTAAGACGAAGGATGAAAGGAAGGAAGGAAGGAAGAAAAGGAGGGAAGGAAAGAAGGAAGGAAGGAAGGAGTGACCTATATATAACGTTAGGACGAAGGATGAAAGGAAGGAAGGAAGGAAGGAAAGAAGGAAGGAAGGAAAGAAGGAGGGAAGGAAGGAAGGAGTGAACTATATATCACGTTAAGACGAAGAATGAAAGGAAGGAAGGAAGGAAGGAAAGAAGGAGGGAAGAAAGGAAGGAAGGAATGACCTATATATAACGTTAGGACGAAGGATGAAAGGAAGGAAGGAAGGAAGGAAAGAAGGAGGGAAGGAAGGAAGGAAGGAAGGAAGGAGTGAACTATATATCACGTTAAGACGAAGGATGAAAGGAAGGAAGGAAGGAAGGAAGGAGGGAAGGAAAGAAGGAAGGAAGGAAAGAGTGACCTATATAATTATAACGTTAGGACGAAGGATGAAAGGAAGGAAGGAAAGAAGGAAGAAAGGAAAGAAGGAAGGAAGGAAGGAGTGACCTATATATAACGTTAGGACGAAGGATGAAAGGAAGGAAGGAAGGAAAGAAGGAGGGAAGGAAAGAAGGAAGGAAAGAAGGAAGGAAAGAAAGAAGGAACTATATATCACGTTAGGACGAAGGATGAAAGGATGGGCTGAACCAATTCGTGCTTCCAAGTAATGGGGAAAGTTGTGTATGCGAGGCGATGATGGGCTAAGAGTAAGACTGGAGCGAGTTCACCTGTTCATTCCTCAAACACAAGTTGTGGGAATAACATCTGGACCTTGTGCCTGAAGAGGAATGAGAGAAGGAAGGGGAAGGGAGGGCTTTAGGAACCATCTTGTTTGTATGTGGATGAGATAGAAAGAGGGAAATTAGTTTTTTTTTTTAACCATCTTGCTTGTATTGAATGTGATGACGAATATAGACAAACATAAGCAAAACAATGGGAGTACCAGTATTAAAATAGTTTAGAGCAAAAATAGCAGAGAGCAGAGAGCCTAGAGATGGTGTTTATGAGAAGAAGATACATACAGGTATTGAGTTATCAGGGAGAAACCGAGCTGCAACTATACACACACACACAAACACACACACACACACACACACACACACACACACACACACACACACACACACACACACACACACACACACACACACACACACACACACACACACACACACACACACACACACACACACACATTATATAATTTGAGGTGGAAATGCAACAGAGCTTTCATTTTCATCTATCTTGATAATCTGGAATCGCCTCGGTTGCAAATATATTATATAATCACCACGTTTCGTAATTTGTTAAAAAACTTTCGACTGGAACTTTGTAATATCTAATCAGTTCACTGGTGTGTCAGGTTTTCTAAGCACGTTTTCAAAGTTCATGGTTTAATTAAGGAACCCTGTGATGCAGTCAGGGGAATGCAGGTTAGTGAGTCCTTCAAATACTGCCACGAAACACCACCTATAATGATGGAGCTTGTTTCGTGGCATGGTCAGGAGGAATCAGAAGCCACTAAGTTTCATACACGATCACAGGGTCCTTTAGGTTAGCATATTATGAGTGGGAACAAAACAAACTTCTCCACGAATGCTAAATAACGAGTCTGAGAGATTATCCAATATTTACATATGTCAAAACCCCCCCAAAGGGAACCGCCTTGACGTGGTGGGGGGGCTTGTGTGTCTCAATGAACTGGTGACCCTCCTCCTCCTCCTCCTCCTCCTCCTCCTCCTCCTCCTCCTCCTCCTCCTCCTCCTCCTCCTCTTCCTCCTCCTCCTCCTCCTCCTCTTTGGAATGTGTAGGGGTGGGAAGGTTACCAGGGAGAGACCAAACTAAATGGTTCCCATCTTATTGTCAGGTTTTGGAGTAGAATAATAATAGCCTTGTTCTTCAGGTCAGGTCAGTGTTAGTGTAGTTTGGTGTAGAGTAGTGTGTTGTGGTGGAGCAAAAGTTAGTGAAATATAAAGTGTGATACGGTGAGAAGAAGTTTAGCATGAAAATAAATAGTTAGGTGTACTAAAGTGTGGTGTAGTGTAGGAGATATTATTTTGTAGCATAATATAGTGTATAGTGTGTTGTGAAGTTATTATGTGTTGTGAGGTGTTGTCTGATATGTAGGTGTAGTGAAGTGTGGTGTAGTGTAGCAGAATAAAGTGTAGTGTGTTGTGAAGCAGTAAAATGTGGTGAGTGGTGAGGTGTTGTCCAATGTGTAGGTGTAGTGAGGTGTGGAATAGTGTAGGAGAATAAAGTGTAGTGTGTTGTGAAGCAGCATAGTGTCCATGGTGTGGTGGTGAGAAAGGAGTCTACATCTTGAAACGAATTTATGGAGGTGGTCAGATGGTCCTAAAACCAACCAACCAACCAACCAACCAACCAACCAACCAACCAACCCTGGCCCCGAATCTCATAAAGGTATAGGTAGGTAGGGTGTGGCCAGTCAGTCAGTCAGTCAGTCAGTCAATAGGGGAGTACAGTATAAGGAAAGTTAACACCTGTCTACCCCATCCAACACTCTCTGGTCAGGCTTAGTTAAAGGTCTTGAGAGGGAGGTGTGTTGTAATAGACTAAATTGCTTCATAAAGGAGAATAGGGCAGTGACCATGAAGGGGATAGATTTATTGTGTGTAGAGAGGTGTGTGTGTGTGTGTGTGTGTGAGAGAGAGAGAGATGTGTGTACAGGGCGTTGTGTGTGTGTGTGTGTGTGTGTGTGTGATATTGTATGTTGAGGTGTATGTATGTATGTGTGTGTGTGTGTGTGCAATAAATATATCTTAGTCCAGAGTGTGGAAGGGTATGACTGCATAATCTGGGATATTTTTCACTCACAGTCAGTCACAATGGACTGAACTTGGGATGAAGGGAATTATATCACAGCTCTGAATATTCCCATAATAAATAGGATCTGGATAAAATACGTGTAATGATTTTGTACATATAATACGTAAACTCCCAGGTGATGCATTGTTCTCTATGTAATTTAAATGTGTCGAATACTTACCAGAGTAGAGAGGGGAGTAGTAACCTAACCTAACCTAACTTAACCAAAAAGAGAGGGGAGTAGTAACCTAACCTAACCTAACTTAACCAAAAGGAGAGGGGAGTAGTAGTAGTAATAATAACATATGATCATTTTGTAATTGGGATTTTACTTTTGGTTCGAGTGGAATAAATGTTCGTGGTAGACCTTCTTCATCATGGTGCGGCCTTTGGGTACGATTGTTGCAGCATTTACCTTATTGATGGAATGTTGCAGAGGTCGTGTATCAGAGAGAGAGAGAGAGAGAGAGAGAGAGAGAGAGAGAGAGAGAGAGAGAGAGAGAGAGAGGCGCCACAACAACCAAGATCAATTAAGTCTCACACAAAAGTCAGAGTTTAAAGGAAACATTTTCGCAACAACACAAAGTTAGAATGGAAGGGAGTGTAATAATAATAATAATAATAATAATAATAATAATAATAATAATAATAATAATAATAATAATAATAATAATAATAATAATAATAATAATAATAATAATAATAATAATAATAATAATAATAATAATAATAATAATAATAATAATAATAATAATAATAATGTGATGAATAAAATCTATTGGTAATGAATAATGATTATGTGCTGTCCTTTTCCTTTTTTGTTTTGAACTTGAGGTTAACTTGTATGGTGAATTTACAAACACAGTACAGTAATTTAAACTCATTACTGAACTCTTCACTCTGTCACTGAATATTTCTATGATAAATTATATGTCTAACTTATTATCTGATTCCTCATAGTGAAAAAACAAAACAGAAAAATGTATAATGATAATATTTGTTAGTTAAAGCATTAGTGATTATACTAATGCTACTACTACTACTACTACTAGCAACTAGAATGGCACTCAATAGTAACTGCAAGGGTATTCAATAGTAAATCTAAAAGGGTATTCAACAGTAACTAATAGGGTATTATATAGTAACTAATAGGGTACTATATAGTCAATAGAACATTAAATATACTCTACGGACACATTCAACCCATATTTTACTTTCGCAAACGGGTTTATAAGGAAGGTTATTATTTTAATTATGTGTGTTTGTCCCCCAGCAGTGTGTGTGTGTGTGTGTGTGTGTGTGTGTGTGTGTGTGTGTATGTGAACAGTAATTTAAGGGGTCAGTTTTGTGTTGGTAATTCTGGAGTAACTGAATCCTCCAAACTATTCCAAGCAACGGAACACCATTATTATTTAGCTCTTCTGGTCCTGTTTCCTAGTTAGCATACTTTGGAGGAATCAAGACACTCCAAATGTACCAAAATAGAATTACCTCCTTAAGGGTTTGGGCGCCCCTTCAGCTCTAACCACTCATTACTCCCTTCTTCAACTGTCTCTCTTTTTTCTCCTAATTTCCTTCGAGTTTTTTTTTTTAATGACAAAATTAGAGAATGGTAAAAAAATTAGAGAGTGTAAAGAGCTTGGACTACCGTTTTTCCTCTTTTCCTCTTCTTTCCTCCGAGATTTTAAATGAGAAAATTAGAGAATGGTACAAAAATGAGAGAAGGAAAATAACTTGGACTAACGCTAGGCAACATAATGTGTCTTAAGAGAAAAAAAAAACCCACTCCAGTATTTGAAGGTTCAGAGTCCAAATACCCAAATCAATCGCTAACCTTGACATTACTCTAATAGTACTGTATAATGTGTGTGTGTGTGTGTGTGTGTGTGTGTGTGTGTGTGTGTGTGTGTGTGTGTCAGGTTCACCTTGCTCTCAAACCCCCCCGATAAAAACCCACATCCCTCGCTGCTACCACGATAAAAAATGAACCCTCCCTCGCTTTCTTGACCCGTACCAACTAAAGGATTTCTACCTCCACAACCAAAACAAAAAAAGTGAACCAGTGAAGGAGTTGGTTAGGAAATAGGGTACAAGTAGTGGTGATGGGAGGGTAGAGCTGGGGCCCATGGGGGGGTGGGGGGATGGGGGGGTTGGGTTGAGGGTGGGGGGTGCATAGTACAGTATATATATCAAGGGTCTTTGGTGTACAAGTCAGTTGTACATTGAACTCACTACAAACCACCACCAACAACAACCAACAACAACAACAACAATAACAACCATGAACACTGTGGTGAGTGTTTGTGTTTATATGAAATAATACCTGATGGTCCTTAGAACAGAACACGTTGGACCAGAGCAAGGATAGTTGGATTATAGATTACATAGAATGGTTTGATAATAGATAAGTATAATAGTGTAAAGACAGATGGATTATAGATTACATAGAATGGTTTGATAATAGATAAGTATAATAGTGTAAAGATAGATGGATTATAGATTACATAGAATGGTTTGATAATAGATAAGTATAATAGTGTAAAGATAAATGGATTATAGATTACATAGAATGGTTTGATAATAGATAAGTATAATAGTGTAAAGATAGATGGATTATAGATTACATAGAATGGTTTGATAATAGATAAGTATAATAGTGTAAAGATAGATGGATTATAGATTACATAGAATGGTTTGATAATAGATAAGTATAATAGTGTAAAGATAGATGGATTATAGATTACATAGAATGGTTTGATAATAGATAAGTATAATAGTGTAAAGATAGATGGATTATAGATTACATAGAATGGTTTAATAATAGATAAATATATGCAGTACAGTACAAAAAATTATAGATTGCATAGAACGGTTTCTTACAGACCTTGGCCACCAGGAAATGACACAAAATATCGCTCATAAAGAACAAACAAAAAATAAGCTTTTTCTCTCTTAATAATTTGAATTGATTGTAGAATAGTTTCAAATATCTTGATTCCTCCAAAGTATGCCAGGAAACAGGAGCAGATGAACACAAATAATGGTGTCCTGTTGCCTGGAAAAGTCTGGAGTAATAATTTGATCCATATTTACCCAAAGTATATTACCCCCTTAATACCTATTCTTCCTATTTAATGCCTTGATTACTGATGTGTTTTGTTGGTGTTCAGATTATCCTTCTGTTGGGAGTGACTGCCATGGTGGCCGCCGACAGTGTTGAACTCTACAGCGCCCCCAGCAGGGTCAGTCACCAAGGGCTGTGTCCTTTTAGGTTTACATTAAACAGTAACGTCCTTTCCTTTAGAGAAAGTAATTTATAGGTTCTGTTATTTTATAAAGAAGTGAGAACTTTCTGTGAACTCATTTTATGACGTCATAAATGTAAACAAACTTTCAACTCAACATTATTGTAAATTATGAAATGTGATCAAACTTTCTATATTAATGAGTTTAATCAACAGTCAGTTGAATCTGCATCCTACGAGTCCGAGTCCGAGTCCTACGAGTCCGAATCCTACGAGTCCAGCGAGGCCAAGTACGACTTTAACTGGGCCGTGAAGGACGACTCCTCGTACAACGACTTCGGCCAGCAGGAAGGTCGTGACGGTGACAACACCCAGGGGTCATACTACGTACACCTTCCCGACGGTCGCCTCCAGAAGGTCACCTACTACGTGGACGGTGACGAGGGTTACATTGCTGACGTCAAGTACGAGGGTGAGGCTCACTATGACTCCGTCTCCCACGAGTCCGGCTCCTACGAGTCCGCCTCCTTTGAGTCTTACGGATCCAACGAATCCAAGTAAACATAGTAAACAAAT
This sequence comes from Petrolisthes manimaculis, assembly GCA_034508575.1. NCBI lineage: Eukaryota > Metazoa > Arthropoda > Malacostraca > Decapoda > Porcellanidae > Petrolisthes > Petrolisthes manimaculis. Next base: position 95,622 of record JAWZYT010002346.1, on the reverse strand, counting down.
GATAGAACAAGAAAAACACCATATCATAACTTTAATTATTAATTTTATAATTCTGTTAATCTCTTACATTATTTCCTTATTTCGTATGAACACTTCCACTGTATATATTTATTATCCGACTTTCGGCTTTATTTATTAAACAAATACAGATCATAATACTGGTTTTATAAATCCCTTATAATGCTTTAATGTTATTAGTGTTCAGGAACTGTAATTATATTGGTTATAATTAGAAAATGGTGATAATTTCTGTTTGAGGCATCACACACTTTCTTCAACTAATTATTAACATCATATAATTACCCTTTAAGTCCAGAGAATAATTATTAATAACACCATTGATGTTATATAATGTGAAGAGTTCAGTAGGATTATTGGTTTGTGTATGTGTTTGTCTGTATGTATGTATGCTTATTAGCTTGTGTATTTGTTTGTCTGTCTGTCTGTATGCTTATTAGCTTGTATATTTGTTTGTCTGTCTGTCTGTATGCTTATTAGCTTGTGTATTTGTTTGTCTGTATGTATGTATGCTTATTAGCTTGTGTATTTGTTTGTCTGTATGTATGTATGCTTATTAGCTTGTGTATTTGTTTGTCTGTCTGTCTGTATGCTTATTGGTTTGTGAATGTGTTTGTCTGTCTGTCTGTATGCTTACTGGTTTGTGTATTGGTTTGTCTGTTTGTTTACTTATCGGATTGTGTATTTGTTTGTCAGTCTGTTTACTTATCGGATTGTGTATTTGTTTGTCTGTCTTTCTATTTGTTTACTTATCGGATTGTTTATTTGTTTGTCTGTTTGTTTACTTATCGGATTGTTTATTTGCTTGTCTGTCTTTCTGTCTGTTTGTTTATTGGCTTATGTATTTGTTTGTCTGTCTGTTCTTTGGTTAGCAGGATTATACAAGGTGGTAGGTGCTCATTGATATTGTTTTTACTAATGGTGGCAATACGTTACTACTAGATTTATGAAGCTATCTACAGCATCTGGATTTTTTCTTGATAACACAATTGGTTCCATTTTTTCTTTGACCTTCACATCATTTTTTCTTTAACCTCCACATCATTTTGGAAAGCATGGTCAATTACTTATAGATCACAAGACTCCGCTCCCGAATTTCTCTATAGTTTCCTCAATAATTACACACAAACACTTAATAGTTTTTTTTTTTTATATATTTTGATTGGTAGACATATCCCCGTTTTTTTTTACTCCTGAATTATCTGTATATAAATCACTAATAAAACAAATTTCCCTGGACTTGGTAACACTGGATGGTGAGGATGACAATTTCTGACCCAAAACAACTCTACATCCGGGTTACATAATATATTTCTTAAATTATATATATCGTTGTTTTTTAGTTAGTTTTAGTTTATGCATATATTTTAATAGTTTTTGTGTTTATTTTATGTTTGAATATGCTATTATTTGTATTTATCGGGTATATATGGGCTATAAATATACTCTAGTATACAACTTGGTTCTATTACCCACCCGGCATTATTCGTATACTCATTCTTCCGGCAACTTTTCAACAGCACACACACACACACACACACACACACACACACACACACACATCTATCGCCATTTGTGTTAATCTCTATAAATAACAGAAATAACTAATTATGCTTAAATGAAGAAATCGTAATTTGATGGTGAAGAGAAAATGCCCCAGATTTTGATTATTATTATCATTTTATTATCATACTAAAGAAAATAAGACTGTGTAGAGAAAGAAATTTGAGTAGTTAAATCAATAAAGATATATATTAGCCCTACTAGGAAATCCTTACTCTTGAAGACAGTCTCCAGAAACATATACATAATTATTACATACTCCAAATCACTCCTCAGTCCATTCAAACACTCTAAAACACACACCCATCTGAATATACATACTCCAATCACTCATCAGTCAATCCAAACACTCTAAAACAACACACGGCTGTATGTACGACCTCCTGACATACACCTCAAGGGTGTGGCCACGGCAGAAAAGTCTCCAGTTTTCCCTGTTCCAACACTCCCTCCTTAGTCCCTACTCTGTCCCTCATGTTACTCTCCTTTACATACTCTTCCACTCCATGTCCATGTCTCCGACGCATACGTCAGTGTTGGCAAGATTATACTATTTCGTAGTCCCCTTTTCACTTCCATACTCACACTTCTACCCTTCATAATCCTCCCCAGTGATCCTATGGCCTGTCTACCTTTCACTGCTCTCTCCCTAATTACAAAACAACGAACCTAATAATAATAATAATAATAATAATAATATTGTTGTATTACAGTTACAATGTCTTACAATACAGAAACAGAATACACCATTATATTTATTCTTCTTATCCTGTTTCCCAGAATACTTTGGAGGAATCAAGGCACTCCAATGTAACAAAAAATAATTATCATCTTAAATTATATATGTGTGAGCCGTGAGTTTAGCCTGTTATTATTTGTGAGTCCTAACGTTAAATTTAATCTGTAATTATTTGTGAGGCCTGAATTTAACCTGTACTTATTAAAGAGATGCAAGTTTAACCTGTAATTATTTATGAGATGTGAGTTTAACCTAGCTGTAATTATTTGTGAGGCCTGAATTTAACCTGTGATTATTGTTGAGTATTTCTGTATTTCTCAGTCTGTAACTATTAATGAGCTGGTAGTTTAACCTGTAATTATTGGTGAGTTTATCCTGTAATTCTTTTCGTGTAACTATTAATGAGTTGCTAGTTTCTCCTGTAATACACGTCTCCTGGACTTAATATTATCCCAGGACCAAAAGCCTCCCTGTATAGTCCTGGTAGTGGTTGTACAGTCACCACCAGTAGTGTTGTGTTGAGTTTTGGTGAAGCCCAGACGACCGTGTAGAACTCTGAGGTTATCCATTATTATCATGTCACCTGGTAATGGAAGGGGAAAGTTAGTGGTATATATTTATTAAGGAACACAAACACACATTATTATTATTATTATTATTATTATTATTTATTATTACACACACACACACACACACACACACACACACACACAATTATTATCATGTCACCTGCAAATGTAAGGGGAATGTTACAGTGGTATTTATTTATTAAGGAACATACATACACACACACACACACAAACACATACATACACACCTTCCTGTAACTTGAAGTGTATGTTATTCCTGGGTTGATATAGGAGCTCCGAGAAGGTGATCATTGCTTCGTACCATTTGACTGCTGTCTCGGGTGTCACGTTGAAGAAAGAGTCTCGTGACATTTGGTTAAAATTCACTTGTACTATCTCTCCCTCGGGGTCTAAACTGTGTGTGTGAGAGAGAGAGAGAGAGAGAGAGAGAGAGAGAGAGAGAGAGAGAGAGAGAGAGAGAGAGAGAGAGAGAGAGAGAGAGAGAGAGAGAGAGAGAGAATTACATACGAAGGAGAAACACTAATAATACACTCAGGAAGATAAAATTACACACCCACACTTGCAATAAATCCAACCTTTTAATCTCTCTCATAATACCATACACACACACTCTCTATCTGAAAATACCACACACACACACACACACTTGCAATAAACCCAACCCTTTACTCTCTCTCTCTCAAAATTGCACCTACACACACACTCTCTCTCTCTTTCAAAATTGCATCTACACACACACACACTCTCTCTCTCTCTCTCTCTCTCTCTCTCTCTCTCTCTCTCTCTCTCTCTCTCTCTCTCTCTCTCTCTCTCTCTCTCTCTCTCTCTCTCTCTCTCTCTCTCTCTCTCTCTCTCTCTCTCTCTCTCTCAAATTTCACCTACGTAATGATAGGTCTTCTGGTCCTAGTGTAAAATCCAACTCCTTCCTCCACTCCCTTGTCGGTAAACTGGACGAGTGTTTGTGTGAGAGCATCGAAGTGGGAGGGGTGACTTTCTCTCAGTTGTCTGGCTACGTGGAAGGAGTCAGCCAGACGAGTATCCCCTCCTTGCCCTGAGAATTGCTTGATGCAGTGGAGCAGTTCAATCTAGGGAAGGGAAAATAGAAACACGAGGGATTTAGAATTGCTTGTATCTATAGAGGAGGTGACAAAAAGAAAGAAGAGGGATTTAGAATTGCTTGTATATAGGCTATCTATAGAGGAAGTGAAAATAGAAGTTGTATTTATAGATGAAAAGTAAAAAATATAAGGTGAGTGTTTAGAATTGAAGTGTAAACAGAAAGTAGTGTGTTTAGAATTATTCCTTGATGCAGTGGAAGATTTGAATATATTGAAGGTCGTGTGTTTAGAATGAATTAAATTGATTAAATTAATTAAATTAATTAGAGAGAGAGAGAGAGAGAGAGAGAGAGAGAGAGAGAGAGAGAGAGAGAGAGAGAGAGAGAGAGAGAGAGAGAGAGAGAGAGAGAGACAGACAGAAAGAGAGAGAGACAAATAATCAACCCAATCAACCCACCAACCAACCAACCAATAAATTTAAGAGACAGACAAACAGAGAATCAACCAACCCACCAACCAACCCACCAATCCACCAATCCACCAACCAACCAACCAACCAACCAATCCACCAACCAACCAACCCACCAATCAACCCACCAACACATCAACCCACCAACCAACCCACCAATCAACCAGCCAACCAATCAACCCACCAACCAATCAATTCAACTTACTCCTGGCGTATCATTGAGGTAAGGCACGTCTGTATGTAGGTCTAAGGGGAGGGTGGTATAGGCCAAGTTATTTGCACCATATTTATCTTCAATAACAAATGTATCCCTGTATCAAAAGAGAAAGAGAGATAGATTATTTATTTATTAGTATTGTTATTGTTATTATTTTTATTGTTATTATTATTATTATTATTACTATGCAACATATACATATGCAACAACAACTACAACTACTATTACTACTACTACAACAACTATTTCTACTACAACCACCACTACAACAAGAATTTCTTCTACTACCACAACCACAACCACAACAACAACAACATAACTTTCTAAAACCACAACCACCACCCACCCATAATGTGTAGATAAGAGGCGCGACACATGACGAGACAAAACATGCACCTGCCCTTCCTCCTTGGGTACCTCCTTCACCAACATTAACCCTACGCTCTCCAAGGTGGTGAGCAAGTGAAGTAAGGCCCCTTCATCTCTCAGCAGCTCGGTGAAGGAGGCTACGGGCAAGTCCTTCAGGAGTTCCCCGCCCCAGTGTTGACGAGGTAATCTGATAACGAATGAAAAATAAAGATAAAGATGAAAATCTATATATCTAAATGAAGAGACTCTGTTTGTGTGTCATGCTATACAACTTGTCATGTGACCACCTACAGTGCCAGGAATTCACTCCCGGAAAGTGCACGTATATGAGGGGGGACAAAGGATATTTTCGTCACAAAAAACACCCCACTAATTACTTAATTACACATATTTCACTTTTATCGTACGCCTGGCAACCCACTCTGTTTGTACTGAGCGTCGATATACAGAAAATGTAACTGTTATATGGTAAAATATACCAACGTACGTGCGTAGCATGGTCTTATGGTCTAGTAATATCGATAAGGAATGAAAAAATAAAGATAAAGATGAAAATAATATCGATAAGGAATGAAAAATAATGAGAAAGAATAAAAAAT
>JAWZYT010002346.1:0-87500 GCA_034508575.1 Petrolisthes manimaculis | reverse complement strand
GGGACATGATTGGGGGGGGGGGGGTTGTGGGGTGCGGGAATAGGGGACAGGCTTTCTACCCACCCCAAGCCTGTCCCCCTATTCCTGCACCCCCCCCATGTCCCCCGCAAGCCTGTCCCCTACTCCCTCACCCCCCTTAAGGAAATACAATAGAAACAAATATATAGGCACTTTTATAAACCCAACAAAAAAAAATATTTATGCTGTTGTTGTTTTCTATTACAATGTTTTTACTTTCTTTATTCACTAATTTATAACATTCCAAGACACTTTTATTCTATGGCATTTTCTTCGGCAATGACCCATTTCCAAGATAGGTCATATTACAAATATAGTTCATTTTGAAATAAGCCTGACCTTGCCTAACCTAACCTAGACTTTACCACGGTTAAGTTATGTCAGTCCCGGTAGTTTGCCCAGGTTAGGTCCCGGTAGTAAGCATTGCAAGAGGAACCATTCTAGATTACCTAGAACAACTACACTCTCCTCTCTTTTTATGCGACTTTAAATTGTGCGTATCATGAAAAAAATTTAATAACTGCAATTTACACGAACTCTTAAAATAACACGAACAAGGAGGCTCAATTTTCAAGTTAAAGTACCATTATTTCTTATGGAAATGTACAATTTACTTTATGCGAAATTCACTTTATGCGACCCCTTCAGGAACCTAACCTTGCATAAAAAAAGAGGAGTGTACAGTCGGCGGCAAAAGTCCTGTCGCCTCACTTGCTTCACCAAGACATACAGTGTTCATGGACTCGAGAAATACACACGTTATCTACACCTAATAATCTCGAGTCTATGAACATCGCGTGCCTCGGTGAAGCAAGTGAGGCGACAGGACTTTTGCCGCCGACTGTACAACATCATCAACAACAGCAACAATAACAAACAAACAGCTGGTACCGTTGAAATATTCTCTGTACAACAAGTGAGACTGATGACTCCTTAACCACGACACAACCTTCCACTCCAAAGGCTCCCACAACACTGACCCCTAAATGATTAATCCCGAGTATTTAAAGGGACCCTGCACGTGCATGGTGTAGATAGATACAAGGCCAATTAAGAGATATACCATATCTCTTGGCCTTGGGTAGATCATTGTGGGGTAAATGAGTCTTTGAAACATTGCCACGAAACACATACACACACGAGCACACACACACACACTCACAAACACCTCATACATATATACAGACACACACCTCTTATATATATATATATATATATATGCACACATACATATCTCTTCTATAATTATACAGACACACACGCCTCATACATATATACACAGATACACGTCCTAAATATTCAAGCACACACACACACACCTCTTATATATAGACACACCACATCAACCACAAGTGAATATAGAAACAGGAATTGTTGGTTGATTTGCATATGTGTCTCTGTTGGGGACAAGCAAGAAAAACATGTTTCTTATCGAAATCCTTTAGTTGGTACGGGTCAAGAAAGCGAGGGAGGGTTCCTTTTATATCGTGGTAGCAGCGAGGGATGTGGGTCTTTATCGGGGATGTTTGAGAGCAAGGTGAATTCACCTCACACACACACACACACATACACACACACACACACACACACACACACACTATACAGTCCTCCAATAATTCAAGGTTATCAATGAATATGGAACTTTGGACTCTGATTCTTCGCATTATTGAGTTTGATTGAGTTACATTAAATAAATTGCCTGGCATTCGTCGTTGTATATTTTCAAAGACATGATTGTGTTGTTACTTACATATAACTTAATAATATATGTAGGTGTTATCCCCCGAAGGTCAACAGTTATACCTTACAATTGAAAAAAAAAATAATAGTTTGGACGTAGATACTACCTAAATAGATTGAAGCAGCCAGACTATTATTCATTTTTGACATTCTTATCGACATCATATCGAAGGCAGTATAATAATTAGATTCGGGATCAACTTTCACCCATAAACCTATTTAGTTTCATTAAATTCAGATAACTTGCAAATGTCCTCGCATGACCCCACCCATGTGCGGGCCGGGGTCAACACTTCTTCTCACTTAGTTGACCTACTATGACTATCGTAAATTAGGATATTGTATATTTCCGTGAACTTTGGCCTCACTTGAGTGGTCACATTGTATTGGTTTGTTAGCCTCCCAACCAACCACATTTGTAAGGCTTCATTATTTTAGGGTTGATTCCACAGTGGTATTGGTTTGTTAGCTTTCCAACCAACCACACTTGTAAGACTTCATTATTTTCCAAAAGCTGAGTATACACATTCACAAAATTTACCAAACGGTTAGATAATGATGATCATTGTATAGTTTACTCACCAAATTCATTAAATAATTCACCCAGAAGTCATTTACACGGCTAATATTCTTTCGTTTGCGTGTTTACAAAGCAATACCAACCACTGTGGAATCAACCCCATAGACTTTGTATCTACAGTATAATGTATCAAAAGTATACTATTTCCTTATAAGACTACTTGTGTGTAAATATTTGAGCATGAAGAAACTCACTTTTTCATCATAAATCATTAATTCCTCAAAAATATTGGCTTTCTGTAATACATATAGAAGAATTTGGAAATAATTTGGTCAAGAAATCACTCCATGTTTTTCTGTAAACCTTTAAATAATTAATAATGTTGGTTTACCATAATAAATTTGGGTACGAAAAAACTTAATATTTTATCATAAATCTTTAATAAAGATAATGGACTCATCACAATCACTGTAAGATAACCCTACTTACTACTCCAGATAATTATTACCAACTAAAACTGCAAGTAATTGAGAGTATTATTGACAGACTGTAGTGCATAATTATTCTGTTTAATGGTTCTAATTTCTCCCTTTTGTTTCCTTCATAATTACTGTAGTGCATAATTATTCTGTTTGATGGTTCTAATTTCTCCCTTTTGTTTCCTTCATAATTACTGTAGTGCATAATTATTCTGTTTGATGGTTCTAATTTCTCCCTTTTGTTTCCTTCATAATTACTGTAGTGCATAATTATTCTGTTTGATGGTTCTAATTTCTCCCTTTTGTTTCCTTCATAATTACTGTAGTGCATAATTATTCTGTTTGATGGTTCTAATTTCTCCCTTTTGTTTCCTTCATAATTACTGTAGTGCATAATTATTCTGTTTGATGGTTCTAATTTCTCCCTTTTGTTTCCTTCATAATTACTGTCCCAAATCTCTATTATTAACATCTTAGTTTTCATTGTACAGGTTCTATATCAGGCCTACCATGATCAGGAAATGGGACACTGAGTCACCTAGGTCTCTCTGTGGGCCTCATTTATTAATATATAAAAATAAACATATAGACAGACAGACAAACAAATACACACACCAATAAGCATACAGACAGACAGACAAACAAATACACAAACTAATAAGCATACAGACAGACAGACAAACAAATACACAAGCTAATAAGCATACATACATACAGACAAACAAATACACAAACCAATAAGCATACAGACAGACATACAAACAAATATACAAGCTAATAAACATACATACATACAGACAAACACATTCACAAACCAATAATCCTACTGAACTCATCACATAACATCAATGATGTTATTAATAATTATTCTCTGGACTTAAAGGGTAATTATATGATGTTAATAATTAGTTGAAGAAAGTGTGTGATGCCTCAAACAGAAATTATCACCATTTTCTAATTATAACCAATATAATTACAGTTCCTGAACACCAAGAACATTAAAGCATTATAAGGGATTTATAAAACCAGTATTATGATCTGTATTTGTTTAATAAATAAAGCCGAAAGTCGGATAATAAATATATACAGTGGAAGTGTTCATACGAAATAAGGAAATAATGTAAGAGATTAACAGAATTATAAAATTAATAATTAAAGTTATGATATGGTGTTTTTCTTGTTCCATCATTTGTTTACTATGTTTACTTGGATTCGTTGGATCCGTAAGACTCGAAGGAGGCGGACTCAAAGGAGGCGGACTCGTAGGAGCCGGACTCGTGGGAGACGGAGTCATAGTGAGCTTCACCCTCGTACTTGACGTCAGCAATGTAACCCTCGTCACCGTCCACGTAGTAGGTGACCTTCTGGAGGCGACCGTCGGGAAGGTGTACGTAGTATGACCCCTGGGTGTTGTCACCGTCACGACCTTCCTGGTGGCCGAAGTCGTTGTAGGAGGAGTCGTCCTTCACGGCCCAGTTAAAGTCGTACTTGGCTTCGCTGGACTCGTAGGATTCGGATTCGTAGGACTCGGACTCGGACTCGTAGGATGCAGATTCAACTGACTGTTGATTAAACTCATTTAGTATATATTCATAAAACACTTAATCATTCATATTTTATATAGAAAGTTTTATCACATTTCATAATTTACAATAATGTTGAGTTGAAAGTTTGTTTACATTCATGACGTCATAAAATGAGTTCACAGAAAGTTCTCACTTCTTTATAAAATAACAGAACCTATAAATTACTTTCTCTAAAGGAAAGGATGTTACTGTTTAATGTAAACCTAAAAGGACACAGCCCTTGGTGACTGACCCTGCTGGGGGCGCTGTAGAGTTCAACACTGTCGGCGGCCACCATGGCAGTCACTCCCAACAGAAGGATAATCTGAACACCAACAAAACACATCAGTAATCAAGGCATTAAATAGGAAAAGCAGATAAAGAAAGAAGACTCAATTACATTAGACAAAAGAGTGGAATAAAATCATCATCATTAGACCAACTATTGTCTGTCGGCAAACATTTGGTAAGAAAGTAGAAATAGAAATAGTGAGACACATAGAATGTTAGCTCGTCTTGTTGGTTTGCTGTGAAACAAAATAAAGTCTTGGCTATCTTCTATGAAAGGAAAATAATATTACAATGAGGAGTTTATAGCCATGAACAGAATGTGTAGTACCGTAGTTATCTTTCTACCTCGCCATCTTTATATCAGTCTACTTTTTAACTACCCATATTTTTTTATCTTTCTACTTCTTCATCTGTATATCAGTCTATCTTTTTAACTGTCCATCTTTGTTATCTATCTACCAAGCCATCTGTATATATATCAGTCTATCTCCATGACTGTTCATCTTCTTATTCTTATCTGTCTATATGTGTTATTTAATAATTAGTTATCTATACAGAGTGACCTAACAGGAATAGGGATAAGTTTAGCGGATGTTTACTAATTTAAGGTTTATTGCAAGACTAAATAGAATGTTTACGAGTCTCAGCAGTTACTCAAGTTTCAATTATCAATACAGTATAATATAGAAAATGGGACACTGAGTCACCTAGGTCTCTCTGTGGGCCTCATTTATTAATATATAAAGAACTACAACTCAATACACGTTACTCAGCAGATGCACATTCACACATTCACACAACACTCAAGTTATAGAAAAAACTTTTGATAACATTCGTCAAAGTTATGTCCATTCCAATTGAGACACTGTCTATATTTATCTATTACTAAACCATTCTATGTAATCTATAATCCATCTATCTTTACACTATTATACTTACCTATTATCAAACCATTCTATGTAATCTATAATCCAACTATCTTTACACTATTATACTTACCTATTATCAAACCATTCTATGTAATCTATAATCCATCTATCTTTACACTATTATACTTATCTATTATCAAACCATTCTATGTAATCTATAATCCATCTATCTTTACACTATTATACTTATCTATTATCAAACCATTCTATGTAATCTATAATTCATCTATCTTTACACTATTATATTTATCTATTATCAAACCATTCTATGTAATCTATAATCCATCTATCTTTACACTATTATATTTATCTATTATCAAACCATTCTATGTAATCTATAATCCAACTATCCTTGCTCTGGTCCAACGTGTTCTGTTCTAGGGACCATCAGGTATTATTTCATATAAACACAAACACTCACCACAGTGTTCATGGTTGTTATTGTTGTTGTTGTTGGTTGTTGTTGTTGGTGGTGGTTTGTAGTGAGTTCAATGTACAACTGACTTGTACACCAAAGACCCTTGATATATATACTGTACTATGCACACCCCACCCCCAACCCAACCCCCCCATCCCCCCACCCCCCCATGGGCCCCAACTCTACCCTCCCATCACCACTACTTGTACCCTATTTCCTAACCAACTCCTTCACTGGTTCACTTTTTTTGTTTTGGTTGTGGAGGTAGAAATCCTTTAGTTGGTACGGGTCAAGAAAGCGAGGGAGGGTTCATTTTTTATCGTGGTAGCAGCGAGGGATGTGGGTTTTTATCGGGGGGGTTTGAGAGCAAGGTGAACCTGACACACACACACACACACACACACATTATACGGTCCAATAATTCAAGGTTATCGATGAATATGGAACTTTGGACTCTGATTCTTCGCATTCTTGAGTTTGATTGAGTTACATTAAATAAATTGCCTGGCATTCGTCCATGTATATTTTCAATACATGATTGTTTTGTTACTTACATATAACTTAATAATATATGTAAGTTTTATCCCCCGAAGGTCAACAGTTGAAAAAAGAAAAAGAAAAAAAAAATAATAGTTTGAACGTAGATACTAACTAAATAGATTGAAGCAGCCAGACTATTATAGATTTTTTACATTTATCGACTACTCATTGGTACTCTCTCTTCTTTAGTCAACGCTCTCAGTGGATGTAATTTTATTTTAGCCAGTACTAATCACTTCATGATGCACTATTATTATTATTATTTTTTTTTTTTTATTATTATTATTATTATTATTATTATTATTATTATTATTATTATTATTATTATTATTATTATTATTATTATTATTATTATTATTATTATTATTATTATTATTATTATTATTATTATTATTATTATTATTATTATTATTATTATTATTATTATTATTATTATTATTATTTAGTAGACGAGAGAAGTGGCTCTGTGTTGTGGTTTAGTCTGGAGGAATCAGTAGCACTCCATATCCCCCATAAAGAAAATATATTTAGAGTTGAAGGACAGAGGTTCTCGTAAGACTGCGTCCCTCAACATTTTTAAGGACCCTGTGTTCGTACTTCTGATTCCTCCTGACTATACCACGAAACAAGCTCCTTCCATATGGGTAGTGTTTCGAGGCAATATTTGAAGGACTTATTTACCTCCTATTTTCTGACAACATCACAAAACAGATCCCATACACGTATATATATATATTTTGAATTAAGGGAATATATTGCACATTGTTTTGGGTGGCCAATCTGGAGTAAATAATTCCTCCAAAGTATTCCAGGCAACAGGATACCATTATTTTACTTCATCTGGGTCTGTTTCCTGGCATATATACTTTGGAGGAATCAAATGTATAATATCCCCTTAATTAAGCTGTTTGGAGGAATCTGAAGCCTCCCTTAACATAAAAAACATCTTTATAGTCTCTTGTATTAATAATTAAGAACATAAGAGTCACACTTAATGTCCTCGTGTGTCCATATTTATTTTCAACACGTTTCTCCTGACCCCAAATATGTAGCAGTTTTTTTTTTTTTTTTTTTACATTTGTGAGACGACTTGGGTGTGGGTGTGGTGTGGTGGTGGTGGTGTGGTGGTCGTGTGGTGGTGTGGTGGTAGTGTGGTGTGGTGTGGTGGTAGTGTGGTGGTGGTGTGGTGGTCGTGTGGTGTGGTGTTGATGTGGTTTGGTGGTGGGGATGTTGGCAGGGTTTGAATGGGGTAGAGATATGTGGGTGTTGGTGGAGGGGAAGTGTTGCAGTAGTAGTAGTAGTAGTAGTAGTAGTAGTAGTAGTAGTAAGGGTGATGGTGAGAGTTATCGATAGCGTTATGTGTGTCAGCTTAGGGTTGGAGCATTGAGTATAAGGTTAAGGGGATAATTACCTTTTTTTTTATATACATTAAGAGTGCTGGTGTGATCCCTCCAAAGTATATATACCCAGGGAACAAGACCAGATCAACAAAACAAAAACAAACAATTGGTGGTCTCCTGCTTGGAATAGTTTGGAGGAAATCGGTTGCTTCAGGTTGACCCACACTGTGCTATCTGTCCCCTCAAGGGTAAACGATTCCTCCAAACTATTTCAGGCAACAAGATACCATTATTTGACTTCATCTGGGTCTGTTTCCTGGCATACTATAGAGGTGAGGTTGACTGAATCAAAGGAGGTACGTGTAAGGGGTTGGTGGAAGTGAAGGGGAGGTTGGGATGGGTGTGGCTGGTTGGTTGGTTGTTTGGTTGGTTGGTGTGATATTCATATAGACCAATACATACCTACTAGTCTAGTCTTGGTGATTCTTAGCTAACACGTCATTGCCCAACCTACTGTAGCCTTGATGATGCAATGATGTACGGTACAGTTGCCAGGGTACTCTCTCTCTCTCTCTCTCTCTCTCTCTCTCTCTCTCTCTCTCTCTCTCTCTCTCTCTCTCTCTCTCTCTCTCTCTCTCTCTCTCTCTCTGTATGTATGTGTGAAGTTACTTGGAGATTATTACATCATTCTCTCCATACTCCAGTTTATCTCTCCATCCCTGTCCCTCTGTCTACATGTTTTGTTATAAGTCGTTCTGCATCTGTGTCTGTTTATCTGCCCGTTTTATCTATCTTTCTATCCGTGCAACTGACTGGTTTATCTGTTCATTAATCTCTCTCTCTCTCTCTCTCTCTCTCTCTCTCTCTCTCTCTCTCTCTCTCTCTCTCTCTCTCTCAATTCAATTCAATTCAATTCAATTTATTATGTTTGTCATACATGAGAATATTACAGGATAGTTGTTTAGTGACAAACAGCCCTTTACAAGCATGAGCTTTTTGGGCAATGGTAAGTATAAGTCCTTGACTAAAGATTATTTACATGGGAGTACTATTGAGACAATTTGTAAAAATAATAATAATGAAAACAACAATAATAAATAACAATAATGACAATCATGATAATAATAATAATAGTAATAATAGTAATAGTAATAATAGTAATAATAGTAATAGTAATAATAGTAATAGTAATAATAGTAGTAGTAATGATAATAATAATAGTAATAATAGTAATAATAGTAATAATAGTAATAATAGTAATAATAGTAATAATAGTAATAGTAATAACAGTAATATTAATAATAGTAACAGTAATAATAGTAATAGTAATAATAGTAATAGTAATAGTACCAACAGTAACAGTACTAACAGTAACAGTACTAATAGTAATAATAATAGTACTAACAGTAACAGTACTAACAGTAATAGTACCAACAGTAATAGTACTAACAGTAATAGTACTAATAGTAATAGTAATAGTAATAATAGTAATAGTAATAATAGTAATAGTAATAATAGTAATAGTAATAATAGTAATAGTGATAATAGTAATAGTGATAATAGTAATAGTAATAATAGTAATAGTAATACTAGTAATAGTAATAATAGTATTAGTAATAATAGTAATAGTAATAATAGTAATAATAATAATAGTAATAATAATAATAGCAATAATAATGATAGTAATAATAATGATAGTAATAATAATAATAATGTTGGTGAAAATGGTAATAATAACAAAGATAATGACGAAAACAACAATGATAATGATAATATAATAGTAACTATGATAATGATGGTAAATAGTTGTAATAACAATAATAATAGTGAAAATAATAATAGTAACAATAATAATAACAATAATAATAATAATAGTAATGACAACAACAATTATAACAATGATAATAATAACAATAATAATTGTAGTAATAATAATGATAATGTCCACAAAATTATTTATAATGCTGTTAAGGGTAAACATGACAATATTGTTAATGTAATGAAATAATATAAAGCAATAATATTAGTAATGATAAAAGTAATGATAATGACAATGACAATAATAATACAACAACAATAGTAATAATAATTATAATAAAATACAATGTAAGTAATCATAATAATAAAAATAAATGCAACAGAATTATATCAAGAAGAATAAAGAAAAAGTATTAATTACGAATACAGGGATAGTAGGTGTTTCTTGTAGCTATTTTGAAAGGATTGTAGACTGACTGATTGTTTAATATTGTTGGGAATATTATTCCATGTTTTGGGACCAAGGTATAACAGTGAATGTGTGAACAGTGTTAGTTTATGTCTGGGTATAGGTAGTAAATCTTGGTTACGAGTATGATAAGTGTGAAGGGGTTGAAGATTGTATAGGTTTGATTTTATTTGTTTGTACATATAGGATGCAATATTCAGTTTAGAGATGTCTGTTATGTTAAGGATATTTAGCGATTTGAATAATGGTGGTGTGTGTGTACAAAAGTCACTATTAGTCATTATCCTGATAATTTTTTTGTGTAGAATGTTGAGGTTATATAAATGAGTGGAATAAGTATTTGACCAAATTGAATTGCAGTAGTTTAAATGAGGATATATATGAGCATAATAAATACATTTGAGAACTTCTGGTGGGGCGTAATGCTTAACTTTGAGGAGGAGTGGAATCATTCTGGACAGCTTCAAACAAAGATCAGAAATGTGTTGCTTGAATGTCATTTTTTTGTCAAAAACTACACCAAGAAATTTAGTTTTGTAAACCTGTTGGATATCATCATTTAATATTGTTAGATTTGGCAATGGTTGGTATTTAGAGATAATGTTGCTGAATATCATATAATATGTTTTTGTGGTATTTACTGTGAGTTGGTTAGCCAAGCACCAATTTGAAAATTTTTCAAGCTCTAGATTTGCACTGTTGATTAAATCAGTAGGTTGATCTCCTATCATATAAAGTGTTGAGTCGTCGGCAAATAAAATTGTTTCTAAAGTGTTAGATATATTACAAATATCATTAATGTATAAGAGAAACAAGATCGGTCCAAGGATACTACCTTGTGGAACTCCAAGGTTTACTGATTTAGTTGGGGAAGAACACTTATTAAGAATTACATATTGACTTCTATTATTTAGGTAGGAACTGAACCAATCATGTATACACCCTCGTATACCGTAGTGATACATTTTATCAAGAAGAATATTGGGTTGAATGGTGTCAAAAGCTTTACGAAAATCAATGAAAACTGATAAGATAGATTTGTTTTTGTTAAGAGCAGAATAAACATCTGATGTAAATGTGTTGATAGCCTCAAGAGTGCTTCGACCAGACCGAAAGCCAAATTGCTTGTTATTTAAAATGTTATGTTTATCTAGGAATGACATTAAATGCTTTTTCATAAGTGCTTCAAATATTTTGGAAAACATTGGTAGAAGAGAAATTGGTCGGTAATTTGATATATCAGATTTATTGCCTGCCTTGTGGATGGGTACTACTTTTCCGATTTTGAATCTGTCTGGGAAGATGCCTGTATTTATAGATTGATTAAACAATATTGAGAGTGGTATAGAGAGTGTATCTTTGTTTTCTTTAATAATGTTTGGTGGGATCTCGTCAAGATGTACTGACTTATCTTTCAAAGTTGATATTATCCTCATGGTATCGTAGTTAGTTATTGGAGGTATTGCCATAGAGTTTGGATAGTTACCACGGAGATAAATATTATGGGAGTTTATTTTAGGTGGCAGTTTGCTAGCGAGTTGAGGAGCAATGTTTACAAAATACTCATTGAATGCTTCGGAGATATCGGTAGGAGTGTTGTTAATTATATTGTTGTGACTAATAGAGCAAGTGGTGTCATGTTTTTTAACAGGATAATTAGATAATTCATTTATAGTTTTCCATAAGTGTTTAGTGTTAATTTTGAAGCTACTGAATTTATTAAGATAATAATTTCTTTTTGTCTGTTTAATGGTAGCATTGAGTTGATTTCTGTAAGTTCTGTAAACATCCAAGGTGATTATTCCAAGTTTGAAAGATTTATAGAGAGCAAATTTATGTTTAATTGCTTTAGCAATTTCTTGGTTTAGCCATGGCTTTTGCAGTCTTTTAGAGGATATATGTTTAGTGATGAGTGGAAAGCATGAAAAGTATAAACTATATATCGTATCAAGAAAAATATTACAATTAGTGTTAGTATCTTGATATTTCAACAAGGACACCCAATTAATTTCCGAAAGTTTGGCTTTTAGTTTTTGACGATTTTCGTTTGATTTAATTCTGAATGTAATCTTATGTTTAATGTTAAGTCTGTCGAAAACTGGAATGTTAAGGAATACAGGAAGATGGTCGGTGATAGGAAAAAGGATGATTCCCGAGGAGGAGGGAACATTATAGTTAGTCCATATGTGATCTAATAGGGAAGGAGAAGCATTAGAATTATCATCAGAGAATCTTGTGGGTCGTGATATATGAGGAAAGAAATTATAGGATTGCATCACTGTCAAGAAATTATTTGTAGGTGGATGAGAATCATGTTCCAATAAATTGATATTGAGGTCACCAGTAATGATAGTATGGTTATTAGTAAAAATATCTTGAGATAAAAATTCATCCATAAATAAATTGAATTCATTAACTTTATGGTGTTTATCATGGTGACGATAGATGGTACATATAATGAATTTTGTTTGATCAAAATTGATTTGAATAGTGCAAATTTCAGCGTTATCATCATCTCTCTCTCTCTCTCTCTCTCTCTCTCAATCAGTGTCTTCTTTTATGGTTCACTGCAAGACCCTGTGTATCTCTAGACAACGAGGTACTGTAACAGCCATGAACTCCATCCAGACGCTGCCTTATTAGTGTGGGTTGAAAAGGGATATTTGAGAACATGTTGGGAGCTTATGATTCATTCTGAGAACCAGTTATGTAGAGGAAAAACTTAGGTGTTCACTATACTACTACAGGCCACTGGGGGAACTACACACCAACACGCTATCCCATCTGTACAAATTCCTTTAGAGTTAATTGACGAAACATTCTCACTGAGGTTGGGTGGGCTAACAAAGTGTGGCTGGCATCTTCCTATTTCTTACCAATGTGGACCCAGATTAAATTTTCTCGCATTGGTTAAGGTGCTTATAATTTTGTTGTCGATGAATTAGAGTGATACTGGTTGCTGTAAACTCTGCTACATACTCGTAACTGGTTTTGCTACCGGTACACCGAGGTAACCTATGTTTGTATTTGCTTGCATTGTTTGGAGGAATCAGTTGTACTCAGTAGATCTGGCTTGCGGTTGCCTCAGTTCTTGGAAAACATTCTGACATGAATTTGAAGGACGTAAAGTATATTAAATTGCGAGC
Source organism: Petrolisthes manimaculis (assembly GCA_034508575.1). Taxonomy (NCBI): domain Eukaryota; kingdom Metazoa; phylum Arthropoda; class Malacostraca; order Decapoda; family Porcellanidae; genus Petrolisthes; species Petrolisthes manimaculis. Next base: position 74,287 of record JAWZYT010002346.1, on the reverse strand, counting down.
ATGAATGTTACTGGTAGAAATAACCACACTTACATTGACTACTGACCTAAGAACATGAAAAGTTTACAGGTCACGGTAGAGAAAGGGGAGTGTTTAGCACTTCTTGCTGCCCAGAAAGAAAAAAAATCAAGATTATCGAAAAAAATAAAAACGTAAATTACTTTAATTTTATTATTTCTGAGTGAAAAAACCACAGTTATTGAGTGATCATTTGAGTGGTAGTATTACAAGCTGGGTAAAACATAGACTTTGGATCAGGTGAGGGATTCCTATAACATGATTCCTATTCTAGTTATTTTCCTCTAGTTTTGTTACTTGAGTTTAACTAAAGGATTCATTAATATTTGTTGTTGTATGTACTCCTTTAAGATAAATTAGTTATTTTTATTTGAACAGAGTAGAGTACATTTGTTGATTATATCAGTGATGGTTGTTTTATAAGTGATATTGATTATTTTAGAAGCCTAGTAAATTCATGATTTTACTATTTATATTAATAAGTGTTTCTCTTTACACTACTTATATCTGATATTGTTTTAGTTTGTGAGTTTTGTTTTGTTAAATATTTAGATATTATGTTTTGTGTGACATTTAGTTTCTAATCCCTAAGTAGAGTTTTAGTAGCTTGTGTTCTTGACTTATTCCCGAGTACCTTGTTGTAAGACTTCTGACCTTTACCTCATCTCTGATTGGGGCAGAGATAACCTTGTGGTACAATGTCTCCAAAACACAGTTTCTTCACCTTTCAATTTGTGCTAATCTTCCACAAATGACTATCCCATCTTCTTTATTACTTCATCTTTCCCCTACTTTAAATATCCTTGCCTCTCTTGTTAAATCTGCCTCAAAGTAGTTGGGAGTGCTACACAGATTCCATGGATACTTTTCTCTCACTCAGTTGCTGTCTCTGTAGCCACCGACAACAAACACTCTACCTCCATCCGTCTGTCCCCCTTACTACGGCTTATGCTCCTTCAAACACAATGTGCCTAGATATCTCGAACTTAATTGGGTACGATATTAGACCTCTCACTCCTGTTTTATGTTACAGGTATGGACGATAAACGGACCATATGCCTTAATTTCTCATCTTCCTCGGCATAGAAAAATAAATGGGTCAAAGGGATATTTCTTGAACATCTTATGATACAACCCTGGACAATGATATTCCTATAAATTTGAACTTGTTAGGTTTTTGTACCAGTGACCACTTTCCACGATAATTCACTTGACTGTTAGCTTGCATTGTCTTGTTTGCTGAGATCCAACTTCGTCTTTTGTGCCAGGGTAACTCTCCTAATCTCTGTTTATAATTGTCATTCAATAAACCTCTTTCCCTCATGCTTTTCCTTTTATCTTAACCCAACTCCACATCAGTCAAACACTGTACATACACTTCTGATTATTTCATCATATTCTAGAGTGACAGCATACTGTTATTATTATTTGCATATTCAACATACAGGAAGAATTATCAAACCTCACTTCGACTTTTGAAAACACTACACACAGGAGGAAGCCTCTGTCATGGTAAAAATGTATATTAGGTTTGTAAAACAATGGAGTTTTCAGGTTATATTATATATTTTTGCAATATAAAAAGATAACAATAAGATATATTAACAGCATCTGAACTTGTGTTTCAGTGAGGAAGTGGATCGATGGCGATGACCACTGTGTTGGCAACATTCATGTCAGTGGTGTCTACAATTTCGGTGCTGCCCATCACCTTGACTGAGGTCGTCATAAGCATGCTGAAAAACTCGCTCGCAATACAGCTTTTATGCTTGTTCAACACACAGGACCATTACCAAACCCCTACCCTGAGTCTGAAAGCACAATTCATAGGAGCAAGCTTTTGTCATGGCAAAGTTGTTGTTGTTGTTGTTGTTCTCCCGGGGCAGAATGGCCTCCTGCCCCACAGACCCCTGGTACACTCTGGTCGCAGTGAAAATACAAATGAAAATAAAGGAGGGGCTGACCCTACATGCCTGGGCTACCGAAGCACATCCCAAGGAAATGGGACCAGAGCTTACTGGACCAGGGAGTCTGGGGGACTCCGACCGCCAGGGAGATTGGGAGAAGGGCTTTGATCACACAGCCAATGCTGTGGGCCCAAGTCCACGTTACCACAAGAGCTACAAGTGGGGCCGTACCTTCCATGAGACCAGCCCTCATGGCAAAGTAAACTAGGTTAGCATAAAAAATAAATTCCTCTTCATTTTTAATATATATTTCAGTAATGTAAGAATGACAATAAGATTATTTATTTATAACTTCTGAATATGTGCTTCAGTGATCAGTGAAGAAGTGGAAAGTCGAGTTCAGATGTCATGTGTAGTCGCGGCAGATAGACCTTGACCAGTCTCCGATGGTAAAGTGCAGTCAGCTGTTTCGATCTTCAGTCAACTCAGCTGATTCATTGCTTCAGTCAACGGCCAGATGATAGTATGGGTATAATAGTTTTGGAATTTGTGTCGTTCGTTTGACTTGTCCTGTCACTGCCATCCATCACTTCCTGGTCAAGGACTATATGCCACGAATGTAGTCATGACAGTAACAAGTGTCTGGAAAAATATCTATTAAATAATATAACATATACCGTCAATTGTTCCCAGCTTGGACTGCAGCTTATATTCTGTGGTGTAGTAAATATTTATCTAAGCTTGTGTAAGTGTATAATGATCTTATTTGTTTATTTGTCTGTAGGTTTATGAAAAACATTAGTGTGATTAGGTGTTTTATAAATGTTCTGAACCAACAGCAATATTCAAGAGAGATAACAATTTTGATTTACTTTTGCCGTGACCACCTTCATGTGAACCACTACCATGATGGTCACCACCTCCATGACCACCTCCATGACCACCTCCATGACCACCTCCATGACCACCTCCATGACCACCTCCATGACCACCTCCATGACCACCTTCATGTGAGCCACTGCCATGATGGCCTCCACCTCCATGACCACCTTCATGTGAACCACTATCATGATGGCCTCCATGATGGCCTCCACCTCCATGTCCACCATGATGTCCTCCACCTCCATGTCCACCATGATGTCCACCTCCATTGTGGCCTCCTGCTGGGGAACCTAATCTTCTTAAACTGCGGCCACCATGAAATCCATGCTCATGGGAATCATCATGGTAACGGCCACCATGGAAACCATGTTCATGGGAATCATCATAAGGATAGCGTTTGCCGTGGTAGTAATGTTCATCAGAATCATCATAATAGTAACGTCCCCTGTGATAATGTTCATCAGAATCATAATAACGAGGTGGACTGTGGTAGCCACGTTCAATGGACTTATGGTGATGACGACCAGGTCCACTTACACTATGGGAACTGTGACCTCCACTGTGACCTCCACTGTGACCTCCAGCAGGGTGACCAGATCTACCAACGCCATGACTACCATGGTGACGATGTTCATAGGAACCATCATAATAACGTCTACCAGGGAAATAGCGACGTCGAGGGTAATGTTCATGGGAATCATGGTAGTAACGCTTATAGTAGTGTTTATCAGAAGCATCACGGAGGAAGCGTCTTCTTAAAAAGGTTGGTTCATCCGCAACATGTTTATCAGAATCGTCATAAGAGAAGTTTTCACTGAAGGAATCATATTCATCGGATTCATCATTATAATAGTCTCTCTCAACCTGGTGACTACTTTCACCTGAAACGTATTTTTGATGTTCCTCTGAGTGGTCACCAGCTATGTCAGGTTCCTCAGGTAACCCCCCTGACTCAGCAGACTCCACAGTGCTGATCTCATGTATCTTATTGAATTTCTTTTTTACACTGAAGAGGTTCTCATAAGACCCTTTGCTTTTCTCGGACTCCTGGAAAAATGATGTTATCTTTTAGTATTATATTATGAGACATTCTTTCTATATGGTAATGTTGCCAGCATTTCACAGGTAATTGAAATGAATATTAAAAAAAATTGCCCTAGGCCTGGAAGACCATGTAGTTGGAGGGAGACGGTAATAGAGAGGAGTGACAACTAGTACGAAGGTAATAGGGAAAAGGAGGGACAGCTGAAATATTGAAAGTTAGTGGTTCTAGTCCGTAGAGTTATCCAAGTACTCCGTGTACTGTAATACCCACACCATGACAGGCAAGGAATTCTACGGGGACTCTACAGGTGAAAACAGTAAATAGAAAGTTTCCTTTAGTCCTCACTTCCTTGAGTATCCCTTCACCCCTCGCCCCCCCCACCCAAAAAAAATAAAATAATAGTAAAACAAAAAATAAAGTATAAATTAGAATATACTATATATAACATTTTCTACCCATGAAGGAAGGAAAGGAAGGTTAGGAACTTTGGAAAAGAGGTCCTTACGTATAGATCACTTGCTGCCTCATTACGTTTGTGGTCAGCCCACACCAACGCCACTCCAGTCAACAGCAGCAGAGCCAGTGAAAGCTGCAACGGTTCACTCACATTAGTTCATCTTACTAACGCCTATTTCTATCATGGCAGACTTTGGGTTTCTTGTAATAATAAATAATTATTCATATTTTAATAAATGTCGAAGTAATATAGATTTATGAAGAGAATAATGAAGAAAATCAAAGTTTATTCATAATATACAAATCTAATTCAGAATTATGGAATGATAAGCCATGCAATTTTGAAAACGACGAAAAATTAAAAATATAAATAAAATAATCCCTTACTTAAGGTACTGCATATGATTTATTGTTTGCAAGTTTTATCACTTGAAAAAAATCCAAAATTATTGTTTCTGTTATTCACATGAACTGTAAACAATGGGAAACATATAGTGGTTCTTAAGGACCCTGTGATCGTGTATGAGAACTGGAGGCTTCTGATTCCTCCTGACTATGCCACGAAACACGCTCCTTCCCTATAGGTAGTGTTACGTGGCGATATTTGAAGGACTCATTTACCTCCGATTAAGGGTCCCTTAATTAAATATCACTGACTTGTAACCCTAATCTCTAACTATATAAAGGTTTGGATGGTCAGTCATGAAGATACGAGTTTATCCCGTGAATATTACCTTAGCTGCCATGTTGGATGTTGTTGCTGTAAGCGGGTGTTGAGAGCATCTGAAACTACAACGTCACTCTCCTCACCTTATATACTCACACTTGTCTTCCAAGCGCGCGCATAAACCTGTTTTATAATCTGGCTAACATTTCCTTTAAAAAAAAAAAAATACTGCAAACACCTACCTGATGTGTTGTTGTGATAGAAATGGGTTACTCATATCAAAGCTTTAATCATAACACTTACAGTCACGGATATAAGTTTACGTTTCCTTACGACCAGATTTAGTTATGGTATATTACTGACTTGCCTGGTTGTGGAGGAGTCTTTCATCTTTTCATCATCATCACAAATTTATAATAATAATAATAAAAAAAAAATTGTGCGAAATATTCCTGTTTGCATATAAAAAAAACTATTATTCCTCAAACAGCAAATTGATAAAGCTGACCTCTGGTGGAAAGGAATACAAACTCTTCATCACAGTTGTACACTATACGGTTATTAAATATATAATGTATAACCACTCGCTCCGTGATGGATAATATAGCACGTGATTGATGTTTTGTTACCAGAACTACTCTTTCAATTTTCATTTTACGTGGCCTTTAGGGAGTAATATAGTGTGGGTAAATCTGGAGGGACTCATTCATCAAAACAATTCCAGGCCAGGAATTCATATACAGAAAGTGGACGTACATTTTTGTCACAAAAAACACGCCACTAATTACTTAATTTCACATACTTCACTATGCACGGGAATTTTTTTTTTAAATTGACCAATGGGTGGGGGGGGGGGGGGTCGATCCCAGTACTCCTGCAGCCCAATTCGCCACTCGGGCCTTGCTATTTAATAGTGGCTGTTACAATGCATCCTTCTGCTGTAGTTTTGTGGTTGTATGGCTGGCATGGATTCTCTGGGGGACTAGCAACAACACCGGATAATGGACTTCTCCCACCCTCCTAATAAGTTCACATAAAAATAATTAAAGGAAATTTATTAACAAAACCACGTGTAGGATCTTCACCTGGACAACGTCGGGTATTGCTTCTAGTAAATAAATATATAAAATATCGAGAATGTCACATTTTGAGAAGTACGTTCGAACTATTTCTGCCCGTTTGCAAGACAGCGCTTCCAAACAGTAAAGGCTTAAGCTGTATGGAAATTGTGTGGGAGGTGAAGTGAACTGTGTGAAGATATTATGTGATGGGGTGAAGAGGGTGATAGGTGAAGTGGATGATAGGTGAAGTGGGTGACGGGTGAAGTGGGTGATAGGTGAAGTGGGTGATAGGTGAAGTTGGTTATGGGTGAAGTTAGTTATGGGTGAAGTGGGTGAAAGGTGAAGTGGGTTATGGGTGAAGTTGGTTACGGATGAAATGAGTGATAGGTAAAATGGGTAACAGATGAATTGGATGACAGATGAAGTGGATGACAGATGAAGTGGGCGACAGGTGAAGTGGATGAAAGAGCTGCCTGTGTTTGTGTATTACCTATAGAGAAAAGTTAGTTCCCGTCCAACGCTGCATGGGTAGAGACGAGTGTGTGTGTGTGTGTTGAGATAAAGGAGACGTGTGTGTGTGTGTGTGTGTGTGTTGAGATAAATGAGATGTGAACTATGAGATGTCCACCAACAACAGCCACGTTCAGTCTCTCAACTTCACCACATCTCCTGTATTTGCTCACGTCTGATTTTTTTTTTTACACCGACCCACCCCGAAGGGGAGACGATGTATTGTTTTCAGTGCCGGATATTTATTTGTTTTATTTATTTATTTATCTGTTCGTGTGTTTGTTTATGGCCTAGCGTTCACAGGTTTAGCCGTATGATGTTCATTTTTTTTCTATTGATATATATTCATCATAAAACAAAAAGATTAATTTTTGGGCAAAATCGATCCAAGGTCTAGGTCACATAAAAAATAAGGCGGATTAATCATTATAAGAGAATTCAACACAGGCCTGAATAGTAATCCAAACCTTCACTATTCTTATGGCAGATTTCAACAGTACCCAAAGTAGTGATCCGACCCTTATTATTATTATTGTTAACCCCTGCAGCCCGGGGCTCCCCCTCCCTGCCTCAACATTTCTACCCTGCCGCTAGCGTCAAAATTCCTCGATTTCCCCTATATTCACAATGCTCTCACTCTTAACCTATATAGTGTACTGACTTCAATATTGTTTCTTAGATACCTTCAACTCCAGTTGCCCACGAAAATACCTTGTTTACTCACTCGTATTACTACTATTATGTATCGTATGTCATGATTACAACACTAAAAATAGTATGAACACTTGTAGGAATATATCATCGTGTAACTGTTACATAGAAAATGATAAACAAACTGATTTGTACCGTAGGAAACACGTATATTTACCATCATTCTCATCTGCCTGAGCGTGTTTGTGGTGTTATTTTCTTATTACTACCTTTATGTATCGTGTGTCATGATCTATACACTAAAAAATAATGCATTATGGTATTGTCTTACGATCGTTAGAGCACAAATTCGGACAAGGGCAAATACTTAAAAATAGCCCAGCCATTGTGGGGTCCCAGAATCAACTGAGTGGATAGCGGATCGATATTGTGAGTGTGTTTACTAGCCTGCTGACAAAAACAAGAACATGAAGGAAAACCCTTCAAAAGCTCCGGCTCTTAATGATTCAAGTGAAATGAGTGAGTGAGTGAGTGAGTGAGTTGAACCCCTTTTAAAAAATGGTCGCCCCAAGAAGAATGAGTGAGTGAGTGAGTCAGTTGAACCTCTTTTAAGAAGCTGTCGCCCCAAGAACAAGAACAAGAACAAGAACAATAATTACGATAAGACCTAGAGCTCTCGGCTTAGGCCGGAGCTAAAAACCAGCCCTACATAGCCGTAAATGGTGCTAAATAGCTATGACGGTATAACACGTCAGCCGGACTCAACCGTTTGATGGTCTATCATGTCAGCCGGACTGCAGGGGTTAAGGGGCGGTGTTGCCATCGAATGATGTCTTGTTTTTTTTTTTTTTGAGTTCACAATTCTTGCTGACTTTACATCTGTCCATGGCTTACCACCCACGAAGCACTCACTCCCAAATATTCTGTGGTGTACAAAATATTCTGTGGTTGTAATAATTTAGCCAGTAGGCTACAATAAATGCATTAATTGTAAAGTGAACATTGGCTTTTTTATTCTTCCTCCCCATCCCCCCCCATCCCCCCCCCCCCCCCAGGCAACTCCTGGTACCTCGTCTTATACGATCTATTCCATTGAACTCAACACTGGTACCACAATATAGTATATACTGCTTGTACAGTTGTTGGAGATCTTGAGAGTCCCAAAGAACTCCATAACCAGGAGGCATTGACAGGTTTTATCGATATGAAGTTAATACATGATTTTATTTCTCTTCTTTTTCTAACTTCAAAGCTGCTTTCTTCCTCTACAAACCTCTGTTCTATACTTTCTCAGGTTGGTAGTGACATACTTTAAACAGCATGACAGTGACACTCATACTCTCCCCATTCTCCAACCTGAAGGATAATAGTTTGAGGTATTTTAGTGGGAAACCAACACCTTTCACCAATGGGTTCAGTATGCTTGACTTTGAGCTAAATACATAACATGATGAAGCACTGCCTCAAAGCACCGGGAGGCATGAGGTAGAGGGAAGACGTCCTTCTCAAATATGTTTTAGGAGACAATGACGTCCAGTGTTGTGATGTATTGTAATGGGGTGGTGATAGTGGTTTGGTGATGTGGTAATAGTATTGGTGTATTATTATTATTATTATTTTTATTATGTTGTAGGAGACGATGACTTCCAGTACATACAGTATTGGGCTAGGCCACTCTCACACACTCTTGCATGCCTGACTGAACATTTCTTTTCTGTATACTCTCGTCTCAGTACCACTCTCTCAACCGAGACCACTTCTTTTGTGACAGGCATTTGGTTTAAGACGAAAGAAAATGCATATAAAACGAAAGTATTGTTTATTGCTCAGTGCAAACCTCATATATTACATTTCATTGAAGATTTCATGTAAAAGGGGATATTGTTTCTGGTGCTACGTTAATATAAAAAGAGTGATAGACTAGATAATGACAACAGGTTATGTGGGGTGATGGAATACATTTGTGAAAACATTAGTCTTGTAATTAATAACTATTTTGTGAATCTAGTGCAATAAATGTGTACTTTAATATTTACCTCTACATTGAAACTGTCAAAGGAAGTTATATAAATATACAAGGAACACTGAACAGTATTGTTCAATGAACATGAACTGTACACAACAGTTGAGGTTAATTAAGTTAAAGATGTAATTATGAACATTAACAATTATTACGTTGTATATTAAGTTGTTTGTGTACAATTCATTTTAATGTTGTGTTATTATTTATATCATAGGAAGAAAATACAGTCAGACCAAACCTTAGTAGTTGTGTATGTTGAATATGTTACAGACAACAACATAATGTATGTTACAGACAACAACATAATGTATGTTACAGACAACAATATAATGTATGTTTGTGATTATGTCTGTCAGGTTCAAATATTATAATGAGAAGAAGACACAAGTCTTTATTAATAAACAGGTTGGAAGAGAATTGTCATAATAGTAATATTTGCACCAAACATGATTAATTTCAGTCTTAATGAGGATAATATTTTTTTATTCATGAGAATCATCATGGTAGTAACGTCCTTTATGATTACCATTTTCATGAGAATCATCATGGTAGTAACGTCCTTTATGATTACCATATTCATGAGAATCATCATGGTACTGCCTAGGGTAACCATATTCATGAGAATCATCATAATAATAACGTCCTTTATGATAACCATGTTCATGAGAATCATCATAATAATGCCTAGGATAACCATGTTTATGAGAATAGTGGTAGTGCCTAGGATAACCATGTTCATCAGAATCGTCATAATGGTAGTGTTTAGGATAACCATGTTCATGAGAATCATCATGGTAGGAACGTCTCTTATAGAAACCATGTTCATCAGAATTATCATGGTAATAGGAACCATATTCATGAGAATCGTCATGATGGTAATGTCCTTTGGTGTAACCATGCTCGCCAGAATCATCAAAATGGTAATCCCATCGATAACCATATTCACCAGAATCATCGTGAGGGTAATATCTTTTATGGTAACCAAAGGGGAAGAGGAATCTCCTGTGAAAACCATGTTCATCAGAATCATCATGGTAATGTTCATCAGAATCATCATGGTGTTGATGGGAATCATGTTCATCAGAATCATCATGGTAATGTTCATCAGAATCATCATGGTGTTGATGGGAATCATGTTCATCAGAATCATCATGGTAATGTTCATGAGAATCAGCATAATGAAAATGTCCTCCACGTTCATAAATCTTATAATATCGGTAAGGTTTCCATGGATACTTATGTGATTCATGTGATTCATGTGACTCATGACTGTTGCTGGCTGATTCAGAGCTGTGGTGAGATGATTCATCTTCAATAGACTCCTGAAACAATTAATAGTAATGTTTTATTTATTAATATTCACTAGGATATAATAATATTTACTATGAACATACCCTTTGATATTTTCCTTCAGTAAATACCTGAATTAATAATGAGTAATACTTACATGTGGTTCACTTGTTTTTATAATAGGCTGGTCTTCAGCCAACAACAATGTCACTCCAGCCAACAGCAGCAGAACTGATGAAAGCTGTAAAGGATAACTAACATTAGTTCATGTTACTAACATCATCTTCTATTACGACATACTCTGTCTTTCTTCCTCTACTGAAATGATTATTTACTTGATAAATTAGACAATATTGTGCCAATAGAAACATTCATAAGTCTGGAATAACAGCCTAGTGGCAAGTTTGTAAAATTGATGTATTATCCTGTTCTACAATATCATTAATATAATGATCGACAGTCAAGCAACAAGTTTATTCCTGGAGTCACCGTGGAGGCCATCTTTGGTGTTGTTAACAAGTCCAGTAGTCAGATCCATCTGAGAGTCAAACTTTGCTCTGCTGACCTTATATACCCTCACTTGACTCCTGCTGCCGGAAGAACCAGTTTTATCATGTGCTTAAGTTTTTCATAATTACTATGTGCAAGTGACACAAAACCATCCCACCTCTCTCATTTTGGGAAGAATTTCGCTGACTCAGCACCAAAATGGTTATGAGGATACAAGCTGTTATTGAGTTTTATACCAACATGCATAGTCCTTAGAGTATCGAGTGTTTTACACACAGATGAACGTCGAGTCACAAACTCAAATAAAGTGATAACAACACATCATCAATTAATCAAATATTGCCCTATGTGACTCATACTTATGCATCAATACTTTATATAAGCTGAACACAACTAGCAAGGCTGCAAATCTGTCAATCTATGTGTATCGCCAATCTTCTATATTATATAAAACACTCTGTCAGTCTTTCTGTCTGTCTGTGTGTTTATCCGCTATGCACAGCCTCATCGTTTGACCTAGAGTAAAACGTAATACGTCATTTTGATCGGTGAAGCCTGGGAAGTGTTCTCAGCCTACATTTTTTTTTAAAATGACCAATGGGGGGGTTGTGGGCAGTGGCGTCGCGATGGGGGGAATGGGGGGGACATATGTCCCTGGGCGCACGATTTAGGGGGGCGCCAATTTGAAGTTGGTGAAAATTAAATTGCTTTGTTTACACCAAAGTGAATCTGAAATAATGAAGTTAAACATTTCCTGAAAAGATTAGTGCACTCAAGTCATATTTTAATTTATTTTTTCTTTATATTAATTATGAAACTTTACTTTGGGTTTAGAAATGGGTAGGCATCTTCATTAGTATTCACGGAAATAAATTAGATGAACAATTAATTTTAAAGGATTAAAGATTATAAAAATTCGTTTCCAAGTGGCTTTAAATTGCTTCTTTGAGTACTCATTGAACCCCACAGCTGATTAGGCTCACTTTGCTTGCCAACCACCCACCATCACACCCCCTATTGGGGCGCCATAACAATCGTTGTCCCCGGGTGCCAACAACCCTCGTGACGCCACTGGTTGTGGGGGGTTCAATCCCAGTACCCCTGGAGCCCCAGCCGCTGTTATTTGGCCTTAACCGAATGATCCCAGGTTCGAATCTCCAGTACAATAATTTATTTTTCTATTGACAAATGATACACCATTCTGACCGGTGTAGTCCCGGGAATGTCCTCAATCTAATTTTATTGTTGGTGGATATGTGTTTCTTGAATTATCAGCTTAGAACAACCAAACATTTATGGCTTTCTCAACATAGACTCAAGCATCAAGGATGCAGGCAGGCCTGGCTTGCATGCCCAGTTTAGGAATGAATTCAAACCACAAAATGTTGAACACCTAAATTTAATACTAAATCTAAGGACAGTGAAAAAAACAAGTTTTAAAATGACCAATGGGGAGGGGGGGGGGGGTCGATGCCAGTACCTCTGCAGCTCAATTCGCCACTCGGGCCTTGCTATTTAATCGTTGCTCTTACAATGCCACCTTCTGCTGTAGTTGCGTCATGGATAACTTTTGTTAAGTTCACATAAGAATAATTTGAGGAAATTTATTGACAAAACCCTATATAAAATCTTCACCTGGATAACGTTGGGTATCGCTGCTAGTACTTTATATAAACTGAAAATCACTAGCAAGGCTGCAAATGTGTCAATCTGTGTGTATAGCCAATTAATATATAATTTGCTCAAAGGATGGCTGCCAAAATAGATACACAATGTGTAGCTTGGAGAAGTATATAAGACATTAATATTTTTACTGAACACTAGATGGACAACAAAGGGAAGCATTATCATCTACAATAAGTAGAGAAAGAAATCCTTTGGTAACGAATCAATAACTTTTACATTGTTTTCGATCCCTCTTTGAGCTGTTCTCACCTAAGATTAGTTTTCTCTCCTCAAAGTTCTTCTCATTTATGCTAGAAGGGGCTGACTATCTTCGTGTTGGTTTTCGACATGGGCACAGCATGAAAACAATCCACATCCTAAACTTCTTTCTCCCACTTAAAGTACGATGAATGTTGCCTGGAGATGAAATTAGCCAGCTATTTGTTCCATGATGAGATAAACTGAGACCCGCCATGACCAGGTGGGATCATAAAGCTACTTAACTTATACGAGTACCTACCTGCCACTACTATCTCATGGCTAATAAGAGCCCCACAATACAGATCATCCAGTAAAGAATATCTATAAAAACATCTTCCTGAAAACATCATCAAGAAGAAGTTAAGTGTGTTGTTTCTCAAGTACACATTCAACCTCCAGCTCCCTCCAGCCTGCTATGATGGTAAGACAGCATTTATATCAAGTAGAGTAAAAAAAACACGACATTAAGACCAAGCGAGACGGGTCGGAATGATAAACAAGAAATAGGACCCAGTCACAATCTGAACCACGGCAAATGGCAAGACGACTATAGCCTTGACAAAGGAGAAATAAGACGTGAACAGACAAGAGATTGCAGCAGTTGGGGCTACCAAGACCCCAGTTGACACAATTACCCCGCCCACCAAAGACAGGCAAAAACAATAGGGCAAAAGATGACAAAAAAACAAAAACAAAATAACTTTAGAAATTATGAAAAGAGCAAATGAAACCAGGATAAAAAAAAAAGTAAATAAGAGAAAAGAAAAAATTAAGAGAGAGAGAGAGAGAGAGAGAGAGAGAGAGAGAGAGAGAGAGAGAGAGAGAGAGATGGTGTAGCCATCGCCAAAGGTACCTTTGTCCTCCATACGGTTATCAAAATAGCTACTGCTGTCATCCGGATCCATAAGGTGTGATACCCATCATCAAACACACTACATCTGTAACTCAAAACATTAAGACCACCCATCTGTATTGGGGTGGTAACACACCCACTACTAAACACAAATTCCTGACCTCTGATGACTCCAGCTCTTCCACTCACACACACACACACACACACACACACACACACACACACACACACACACACACACACACATTCTGTATAATATAATGGAGTGTTTTGTGCCTCTCATTGTCATCTCATCCTATCGTGTTGACCACTGAGAATGGTGACAGTGTCCACCCACTCTGTTTGGTAATAAACTTCCATCTGCCAGTGTGGATATTCTTATCATCATTTATATCTCATGTTGTTCTTGTTTTGCTTTTTAAACCTTTAGTAATTGTGACTTTAGTGTGCCTTGTTCAGATACTTATCCTTAGTCAGAGTTGTTGTTTTCCACGTTATCCTGTTTCACCTGGCACTGTACCTTGTTGTATAGCTTAATTATCGTATGTGAAAATACGAGTATTAGTCAAAGTTATATATTTTGAACAAGGCATAATAGAACCCTGAACCATTTTATTCCCTTAGATTTGTACAGTCTTAAAATTTCTTTTTACCAGTGACCATTTTCCATGATAATTCACCTGACTCAGTTTGCATTGTCCTGGTCGCTGGGATCGTACTTTGTCCTTTGTGCCAGGGTAGCTCTCCTAATCTCTGTTTACAATTGTCATTCAATAAACCTCTTTCCCTCATGCTCTTCCTTTTATCTTAACCCAACTCCATATCAGTCAAACACTGTACATACCCTTCTGATTATTTCATCATATTCTAGAGTGACAGCATACTGTTATTATTATTTGCATATTCAACATACAAGAAGAATTATCAAACCTCACTTCGACTTTTGAAAACACTACACACAGGAGGAAGCCTCTGTCATGGTAAAAATGTATATTAGGTTTGTAAAACAATGGAGTTTTCTGGTTATAGTATATATTTTTGCAATATAAAAAGATAACAATAAGATATATTAACAGCATCTGAACTTGTGTTTCAGTGAGGAAGTGGAACGACATGGTCAGATGTCATGTAACCCTCACGACAGCTACAACATTCTTGAGACATATCTGACAAACACTCCAATATCTTACAGTCTACGGCTCTACGCCCAATTATCATCATCAAGGAGAGTACAGTAGCTTAGATACCGTGGTGTAAAATATATTTTCCCAATTTCGTTTAAGTGTATTTTTAGTCTCATCTGGTTATCTGTCGTGAGGGTTATGAGGAGAATCGTTGTGTGTATTGTTTATAAATGTTCTGAACCAACAGCAATATTCAAGAGAGATAAAACTTTTGAGCGTTGTTTGCCGTAACCACCTTCATGTGAATCGCTACCATAATGTCCACCACCCCCATGACCACCATGATGTCCACCTCCATGTCCACCTTCATGTGAATCGCTACCATAATGGCCACCACCTCCATGTCCACCGTGATGGCCTCCACCTCCATGTCCACCATGATGACCTCCTCCATGTCCACCATAATGGCCACCACCTCCATGTCCACCATGATGTCCACCTCCATTGTGGCCTCCATGTCCACCATGATGTCCACCACCATTGTGGCCTCCTGCTGGGGAACCTAATCTTCTTAAATTGCGGCCACCATGAAATCCATGCTCATGGGAATCATCATGGTAACGGCCACCATGGAAACCATGTTCATGGGAATCATCATAAGGATAGCGTTTGCCGTGGTAGTAATGTTCATCAGAATCATCATAATAGTAACGTCCCCTGTGATAATGTTCATCAGAATCATCATACTTGTAATGTTCTCCATGATAATGTTCATCAGAATCATCATAGCGTTCCGTATAGTAATGTTCATCAGAATCATAATATCGAGATGGACTGTGATAGCCATGTTTAGTAGAGCCATGATGACGGTGAGCAGGTCTACTGTGACCACCACCAGGGTAACCAGATCTACCAACACTATGACCACTAGGGTAAGGATGTTCATACGAATCATCATAATAGTGTTCATCGGAATCATCATAAAAGTAGCGACGTCGAGGGTAATGTTCATCGGAATCATCATAATGGTAGTAACGCTTATAGAAGTGTTCATCAGATTCATCAGAATCATCATGATGATAGTAACCCCTATGATAACCATGTTCATCAGAATCATCATGGTAGAAGCGCCTTCTAAAGAAACGTAGTTCATTTGAATCATCATAGTGATAGCGCCTCCTATGATAACCATGCCCATGATAACCATGTTCATTGGAATATTCACGAGAGAAGCTTCCACTGTGGGAATCATATTCATCAGAATCATCATTATAGTAATGCCTCTTGCGGTACAAATATTCAATATGATGACCACGTTTATCGGAATATTTCCAGGGGTAACCAACTTCATATGAGTCGTCTCTATGATAATCATCTGAGTGGCCACCAGATGTGTCCTGGTCCTCAACCTGCCCTAACCTTGAAGATCCCACTGTGGTGTCATGATTTATCCCACTTGATCTCTTGCTTATATCAATTACGTTCGTCTCGGACTCCTGCAAAATGATAATGTTCATTAATATCTTATCTTAAGACAGGAAGTTTGTTACTTCTCTCACACCTTTACCTATAACACCATTCTGTATAATTCCAGCATCATTCTTTCAGCTCCTCCCTCCCTCTTATGACTTACTGAGCCTGCCATCAAAATCACTTTAGAGGAATTATTGTTTGCCTTCCTACTAAAAGTTTGCTTTTATCAAATATTTTCTACTAGTTGACTTCTCCCAACACTAAAGCTATTGTCCCATTTCTTTGATCTCTTGTCTATACAAAATCCTTGAATCTATCCTTAAATACAAAATTAAAAAGAGCATCACACTTCCCAAGATCTCTCCGATCGTTAATACAATTTCTCTCAGGTTAATTCTACTAGCGATCTTCTATTTCATTTTACTGATTCATGGTCATTCTCTTTTTGGAAATTTTGTGAAACTTTTACTCCTGTACATTATCAAAGTTTATGGCAAACCTGGCATAAAACAATGTATTCCTATCTGACACAAAGCTTCGATATCCTTTCTGACAGCAATATAGCTTTTGATGGAGATGGGCACTGCTTTTCCTATAAGGATATCAACAGTGGTGTTCCTCAAGGATCTGTTCTATCACCTACTCTTTTCCTTCTTTACATCAAGGATCTTAGCTTCTCTCTCCCGATTCACTTATATGCCAATAGTGTCACTTTGTACTAATCAGCCTGTTTTCACAACCACCATCCTTGGGTCTGAAATGGCACCCAAATCCTACTACCTACCTACTACCACCCCTACCCCTGAACCAAAGGAAGGTGAGAAACTTTAGAAAGAGAGGTCCTTACGTGTAGTTCATTTGCTGCCGCATCATTAAGTTGTTCGTCAGCCCACACCAACGCCAATCCAGTCAACAGCAGCAGAGCCAGTGAGAGCTGCAAGGGTTCACTCACATTAGTTCATCTTAATAACGCCTATTTCTATCAGACTTTTTTTTGGGTTTCTTGTAATAGTAAATAATTATTCATATTTTAATAAATGTCGAAGTAAGTTTCATTTATGAAGAGAATAATGAAGAGAATCAAAGTTTCTACATATTATGCAAATCTCTTTCAAATTTTTGGAATAAAATGACATGTGTTTAGAATATGACGAAATAAAATTAAGCATTCAATTGTTATTTATAATCACTCACCTACAGTACTACATAAAGGTTTGAAAATCTTATCACTTGAAAAATGTCCACAATTTTTGCACTTTTTTTTTCAGTACAGATGTTCCTGTTATTCACATGAACTGTAAACAATGGGAAACATATAGTAATTGTTAAGGACCCTGTAATCGTGTATGAGAACTGGAGGCTTCTGATTCCTCCTGACTATGCCATGAAACACGCTCCTTCCCTATAGGTGGTGTTTCGTGGCTATATTTGAAGGACTCATTTACCTCCGATTAAGGGTCCCTTAATTATATATCACTGACTTGTAACCCTAATCTCTAACTATATAAAGGTTTGGATGGTCAGTCATGAAGATACGAGTTTATCCCGTGAATATTACCTTAGCTGCCATGTTGGATGTTGTTGCTGTAAGCGGGTGTTGAGAGCATCTGAAACTACAGCTTCACTCTCCTCACCTTATATACTCACACATATCCTCCAAGCGCAAGCGCAACCGGTTTTATATTGTGGCTAGTTTTTCCCCATAAAAACCATATGAACCTGGTGGAACTACGCTCCCACCATTCACATTTCAGGAAAATCTGTTATGATATATATTATAATTTTGCTCACAATAAAACATCAACCCTTTACAATCACGGACACAAGTTTGCATTTTTTGCCACCAAACATAGTATAATTGCTGCCCGTGGGGTCCGCTGTAAAGTTGTTTGTTTTAATAATTTGTGTCGTGTTTGTACAGTCGCGTCAGATAGTCCTTGAATCATTCTGTTTCAAGCTGTGAACACATGGATTCTTTACTTCAGTCTTATGATGGTATGGGTACAAATGTTTTTTTTAAGTTTTCGGATGCTCCTATGTTGGTCACGGCTATCCATCACTTCCTGGTCACGGACAATTTGCCGCGACTGTACAACGAGATGTGTTTCTTTGTGTGAAAGTCGTTTAAAACTCAAGAAGAAAACAGTTGATGGAAAACAAATGTAGTTTTTTTTGCCCTTGCCAAATAAAAGTGGGTAGATATGTCATTTTAATTGGAATATTTTTATGGATTTAAGGGGTACAAAGTGGTTAAAATGATGAGAAACACTGTAGGAAAAGATGAAACCAGTAGCAGTGTTCATTTAGCTAATCATCATACGAACTGTTATATAGCACAATCATGACTAAACTTTATAACTGGAGGTACTACTACAACACATGCAGCAGTGTATGTGTATCACTCCTGCAGATCAGTACAGTTGGGTAATGTCCTCAGTTGGGTACTCGACTGTTACTGCTTGTCATGGTTCAGTCGCTCTCTCGGTGTGTCTGTCTGTCGTTTCTGTGGTGACCAATCATTTCTCAACTCTAGTCTTAAGGACCCTGTGATGTAGTCAGAAAATTGGAGTTATACGAGTTCTTCAAATATTGCCACGAAACACGAAAAATAGAGAAGGTGCTTGTTTCATGGCGTGGTCAGGAGGAATCAGAAGCCTCCAGTTTTCATACACGATTACAGGGTCCTTAACAAACTGGGCAAGGGTGTTAGAATGGCTTGTGTGCATGGAAACCTTTATTATTCCCTGTGTCCTACCACCACTACTTTTTTTTTTTTTTTTTTTTTTTATCGATCCCTCTTCAATTCGGATAAGTATTTGAACACGTTTTTCTTATCAAAATGCCTGCGCACGGAGTTAGTAGTTGTGGTTTGTTAGATTCTGTGGGCCAAACAATTTGCCTGATAATGTAATGATATTCATTAGTGAATAAATCTAAGTGGGTGACTGTTCATGCTTAAAAGTTTATAGATACTTGTGCTCTAAATATTATAAGTTAAAAGAGGTACTAAATAAACTTGTAGACTATTTAAAGTAAAATAACATAATTAATGATTACTTTGATACACAATAATATAACTTGCACAGTCATGAGATGTTGTCCACGTCATGTTATAGGTGCGGGGGTGGGGGTGGGGGTGGGGGTGGGGGTGGGGGGCGGGGGGGGTGAAGGTGAAAATGACTGTACTCTCACACCAGGGGCTTGGGTGGGGGCGGGGGCGGGGGGGGGTGAAGGTGAAAATGACTGTACTCTCACACCAGGGGTCTTGAGGAAGAAGGATGCAATGAGGAAGCGGACGTTCACTTTCGTACAGGATAGAGTTGCCATGCGTCTGGATTTTCCTGAACTTGTCTTGGATTTAGGTGACACAATCTTAGTCTGGGATGAATTTAAATAATTCTCCAAAAGTCCCGAATTTCAGCTCCCATCTCTCTTTTCCAAACATATTGATAATAAACTACATGCCGTATATATATGTGTGTGTGTGTGTGTGGAGAGAGAGAGAGAGAGAGAGAGAGAGAGAGAGAGAGAGAGAGAGAGTGAGAGAGAATGCTTCGTCCAGATCAAGTTTTGTTTTTGTCAACAAATGGTCACTAGTCACACCAGGTCACCAGTGAGTGGTGTGATTTGCTTTTTCGTATTACACATAAATATGGTCTTGCTCTATTTATCATCATTTTTACTGTATTAAATACCATCCAATGTACTGTATGGTGTATTGTGCTGTATGGTGTATTGGCTGCAAACTGGGCCTCAAAGTGGTTATCTGAAAAACATTTTCTCGGGGGCTTACAGTGCCCCCCCCCCCTCTCATGTCCCCCTCCCCCCGACTACAGAGGTTCGTTTCGCTCGCCTCCTACCACTATCTCACCTCCTACCACTATCTCACCTCCTACCACTATCTCGCCTCTCACCACTATCTTTCCTCCCACCACTATCTCGCCTCCTACCACTATCTCACCTCCTACCACAATCTCACCTCCTACCACTATCTTGCCTCCTACCACTATCTCACCTCCTACCACTGTTCAGATAGGTCAACACTAGTATAGGAAGTAGTTTTTCTACACCAATATTGAAGGATTCAATTCTGATGTTCAATGATTCTTCTTCATTTTAACATCTTCTGATCAGCCAACACCGGTGTCCCTCCAGTCAATAACAAGATCAGTGTGAGCTTTGTGACCAGTTTGTTTAGTTCACCCTCCATCATTATACATGTTCTGTCAATTCACATACAGGTTTTTGTGTTTGTTAGACACTGGATTTCTTATCCAAAGTACTGTACATCTTTCATGTACTCCATTGCTTTATTTTCCATGAATATAATAAAGTAAGACAAACTCGCTTTATATTGTAGGGAAAAGCAAAGTTTAGATGGTTTGATGCAAGACTTGTGTGAAAAACTGGGCCACAATAGATCCAATCATTACTCCAAAGGTTATACTGTATGTTACTGCTATATCCCTTTCTCTTTCACTTTAGATAATTTCACGGAAAATAGTTTTTTAACCATAGCAGTAAGACGTGACATGCAGACAGTGAGCACAACACAGCAATGACCATGGCATGTGTAGTGTGTCCATCGTCGCGTATCAAATACAAAATTTGTGATACTAGTCTCCAAGTGAAAAAATACGGTCAGCATAGGAAATCATGCATTGTAGGTTACTTACTGAAGTGACATGTATAGTTCAGAAAACTTTCACCAACAAGGTAAGGAAGTACACAATACATTGAATATTGGCTTCGGTATTGACTTTCATCAATACAAATTTTATAAATCTATCCTTTGATCCATCCTTGAGTTAGGTTTTAATCCTATGCCTCCTTTCCTGTTATGCTGGAAAGGCCTACTGTATTGTACCTTCACATACAAGTTTCAAGATGCTGTTTCTGGATGGTGGCCTGAGAAACTTAGCGTGGGACCTAATTAGTGCTGGCCTTTGAGGTCTTTACTACGTGAACTGGCGACATGTTTTTTGCCACCAACTGTACAACAAGTATAAGACACAAAGCAGCTTGAAACGGGATAAAGGTTAATAATTTAATTATGTATGATTATAATTAAGACTGGAACTAATGGTAAGCAGCTGTAATCAGTGCTTTTTGTTTCAAGACACGAGACGTGCCGTGACCTCAAGACTTTTTTATGTAAAGTCAGCAAAAAAAGTTTCGTTGCCACCCCTAGACATACTTTACTTGAACAATTTCTCACCTAACGATTATTGATAGATGAGTTAGAAAAGTTTAGTTGAGAATAAAAAAAAAGGGGTAAATTCTAAATGAAAATAGAGTAATGGCAACAAAACCATTAAGCGAGGTGACATTCACTCAGTCACTCGTCTACAGCTGTCCAATGTAAATATTATGTCACCTATAAACTAGTGCTTAAAACACCCATACTTATAGAGAACTAAATGCTTTGAATGGCTGTTTAAGCTTCCATTTATCAGAATTTCCCAAAAAGCTTGTGAAACACCTTGTATAAAGTATGTCAAGGCTTTGAAGACTAATAAAAATTTGCATTTCAACGTACAGAACAGGGTGACTGAAATGCTTAATTTTTTTTTATATAATCCTTTAATTTAACCAACATGATTTTATTCATTACGGAAAACAGCTTCAGGACAATACATGAGAAACTCACTTTTTTTTTATGTAGGCATCTGGTGTTAGAGGAAGTAACTAATATACCTTACAAATAAAAAGTTATGTTTATTACTCAGTGGTAACTCATAACCTTTTATTTCCAGTGAAGAGTTGTAGTGAAGGTTTGGTGTGTTGTTGTTGGTGTTACGTAATTATTAATAGAGTGATAGACTAGATAATGACAATAGGTTATGTGAGGTGATGGAATACATTTGTGAAAACATTAGTCCTGTAATTAATAACTTCTTGGTGAATCTAGTGCAGTAAATGTGTACTTTAATATTTACCTCTACATTGAAACTGTCAAAGGAAGTTATATAAATATACAAGGAACACTGAACAGTTTTGTTCAATGAACATGAACTGTACATAACAGTTGAGGTTAATTAAGTCAAAGATGTAATTATGAACATTAACAATTATTACGTTGTATATTAAGTTGTTTGTGTGCAATTCATTTTAATGTTGTGTTATTATTTATATCATAGGAAGAAAATACAGTCAGACCAAATCTTAGTAGCTGTGTATGTTGAATATGTTACAGACAACAACATAATGTATGTTACAGACAACAACATAATGTATGTTACAGACAACAACATAATGTATGTTACAGACAACAACATAATGTATGTTTGTGACTATGTCTGTCAGGTTCAAATATTATAATGAGAAGAAGACACAACTCTTTATTAATAAACAGGTTGGAAGAGAATTGTCATAATAGTAATATTTGCACCAAACATGATTAATTTCAGTCTTAATGAGGATAATATTTTTTTGGATGATAACCATATTCATGAGAATCATCATAATAGTAACGTCCTTTATGATTACCATGTTCATGAGAATCATCATGGTACTGCCTAGGGTAACCATATTCATGAGAATCATCATGGTAGAAACGTCCTTTATGATAACCATATTCATCAGAATCATCATAATAATGCCTAGGATAACCATGTTTATGAGAATGGTGGTAGTGCCTAGGATAACCATGTTCATCAGAATCGTCATAATGGTAGTGTTTAGGATAACCATGTTCATCAGAATCATCATGGTAGTAACGTCTCTTATTGAAACTGTGTTCATCAGAATTATCATGGTAATAGGAACCATATTCATGAGAATCGTCATGATGGTAATGTCCTTTGGTGTAACCATGCTCGCCAGAATCATCAAAATGGTAATCCCATCGATAACCATATTCACCAGAATCATCGTGAGGGTAATATCTTTTATGGTAACCATATTTACCTGAATCACCAAAGGGGAAGAGGAATCTCCTGTGAAAACCATGTTCATCAGAATCATCATGGTATTGTTCATCAGAATCATCATGGTAATGTTCATCAGAATCATGTTCATCAGAATCATCATGGTAATGTTCATCAGAATCATCATGGTGTTGATGGGAATCATGTTCATCAGAATCATCATGGTAATGTTCATGAGAATCATCATGGTAATGGGAACCATGTTCATAAGAATCATCATAGGAAACATACTCATTAGAATCAGCATAATGAAAATTACCTCCACGTTCATAAATCTTATAATAACGGTAAGGTTTCCATGGATACTCATGTGACTCATGTGATTCATGTGATTCATGTGACGCATGTGATTCATGTGACTCATGTGACGCATGTGTCTCATATGACTCATGTGACTCATGACTCACGTCCTTCTCTAAACTGTTGCTGGCTGATTCAGAGCTGTGGTGAGATGATTCATCTTCAATAGGCTCCTGAAACAATGAATAGTAATGTTTTATTTATTAATATTCACTAGGATATAATACTATTTACTATGAACATACCCTTTGATATTTTCCTTCAGTAAATACTTGAATTAATAATAAGTAATACTTACATGTGGTTCACTTGTTTTTATAATAGGCTGGTCTTCAGCCAACAACAATGTCACTCCAGCCAACAGCAGCAGAACTGATGAAAGCTGTAAAGGATAACTAACATTAGTTCATGTTACTAACACCATCTTCTATTACGACATACTCTGTCTTTACTTCTCTACTGAAATGATTATTCACTTAGACAATAGTTTATTTATTATATATGTATAATGAAAATATTCTTAATATTGTACAAATAGAAACATTCAGAAATCTGGAATAACAGCCTAAATTTCAAGAACCTTATGTTAACCTAAAGTTATATTATATGAAAGTTATGTTAACGTAAAGATAGTCACCGTGGAGGCCATCTTTGGTGTTGTTAACAAGTCCAGTAGTCAGATCATGTGAGAGCCAAACTTTTCTCTGCTGACCTTATATACCCTCACTTGACCCCTGCTGCCTGAAGAACCAGTCTTATCATGTGCCTAATTTTTTTCTTTTCATCATGACTGGTGCAAGTAACACCAAATCATCCGACCTCTCACATTTTGGAAGATTGGTGCCGACTGTAGTACCAACATAGTTCTGAAGATAAAAGCAATTATAGTATTCCATACCAACATCCATAATCCTTACAGTACTGAGTATTGATATACATAAATGAACATCAATGTACAAACTGAAATAAAGTAAAAACGAGACATCATTAATCAGATATTGACCCCCAAAGTTGCAACAGAAAGAGTGACCAAGACAACGAAATAAAATCAGCAAAAGAAACTGGTATCTCGGTCATGAACGAAAACTTATGCACAGTGTAAAATATGAGTGTTGATACTGACCCAAGTAAAAGCATAAACCGTCCAAGAATAAACATGACTTTCATCATTGTAGTGGTGTTTTATTATAAATATATATAATAATCTTGTATTTTACAGTATAATAATCCTGAATTACCATATTGCTATTTTGATTAATACCCAATAAATAATACACATTTCTAAGCATCAATTTTATGGATGATGATGTTGTTGATGTTGATGTTGACCAAGTATTGCTAACCAAGATATAGTCAGCAAGGCATACATAGAATTCGTCTTACTCTTTGGTAGCTTACTATAGCTGCCACCATATTGTGTGTTGTTACGAGAAGGTAGTGAGTGTATCTAACAGCACAACCCAACTCTGCTTTCATTATATACCCACATGCACGAAGCAGGTTGGGCAACTCACCGGATAACCTGCACTCCAACCGACCCACATCATGTACGTACTTACTTACTTACTGGGGTCGTTGATGAAGGGGTCGCACGGTGCCAAGTTTTTAATATTCAGACAACTTGGATTTAATCAGCACCGTTCGTTCTCCCGCTCTGGTTTATTTGTGGTGAAGGGGTATAGTGTAGTGTAGTAGGCAGATAAGGGCAGAGTGCAGCTACCCAGTATACAAACCTGTGTATTCGTTCATCACACGTAAAGAATGTGGGGCTTATAAGGGGAGATTCTTTTGTTGGTGAATTGGAAGGCTATTGATTCCTACAAATTATGTCAGAAAACAGACGACCTAATATATAGGAGAACTGTTTCGTTGGATAGTTTGGAGGAATCAGTAGACCTCCAATCTACCATGACGAGAACCTCCTCTAAATATCAGAGTATGTAAATGTTTACCTCATTTGCTCGCCCACTGCATGACCTGTTGGTAAATGTGTCGTGTTCTCCAGATGTGTATATACTCCTTAAGGGGGTAGTATACTTTTGGTACATTGGAGTGCCTTGATTCCTCCAAAGTTTGTCAGGAAACAGAACCAGATGGACAAATAAAATTGTGTTCTGTTGGTTGGAATAGTTTGGAGGTATCATATTTACCAGCAGTGTACTACCTACCCCCTTAATGAAATATGTACTGTACTTAGTCATAAGACGACTGATGTGTAAAGAACTATCTATAGTGGTAACATTACGGTTGTAGGAGTAATGATTATTACTTCGTACAAATGTATACCAGTTGTTTAACTTATCCCAATATAATTATTAAGGGGAGGTCCTGTTATTGGTGAATTAAAAGGTCTCTGATTCCTCCTAACTTTGCCACAAAACAGAAGATCCCCTATTTGTACCATTGAGGGCGTCTATTTCTGGTATAGATAGAAGGAATCGGTAGCCATTCAATACATCAACAAGATAACCTCCCCATAATATATGTATTGCTTCAGTAAGGGACTCATCGAACGTGTATTCTCGTAAAGGGAACCACAGACGTGAGATTAAAAATGATTATAATGATGTTTGAGTGCAAGATTCAGCCACCACCCAATGGCGTCACCAGGGTGGAAATGAACGTCTCCCTGCCACAGACGCACTCCAATGACGTCAGTATGAAAGCACAGTATTGAAAGACGTGGACTTCATTTAGTAACCCTACCGAGATACTGGACACGTTACTTTGTGAAATAATTTACAGGTCTACAGGGGAGTACCTTGATTCCTCCAAAGTATATCCAGAAACAGGACCAGATAAACAAGAATATAATGTTGACCCGTTGCCTGGAAGAGTTTGGAGAAAACAGTTCCTCCAGATTTACCTAAACTGCATGTGCTTCCCCTTAAGGTGGTACTTTTTTTATTGGTACATTGGAGTGCCTTGATTCCTCCAAAGTATGCCAGGAAACAGGACCAAAAGAGCAAAAATAATGGTGTTCTGTTGCTTGGAAGAGTTTGGTGGATGCAGTTGCTCCAGATTTACCAACACTGTATTTGCCCCTTTATGGTGTCGTGCCTGAGGCTGAAATGTCCACCAAATGTCAACCCACTAGTGTCAACCTTCTTCTGATTCGACAAGTTCTCTTTGTTTTGTTATCATTATGTTGCGGCGACCCTCGTCACAGATTACACACCACCTGCCCTTTTTATATTTCAAGAACTGTAATGATTGCTGATGTTATACTCTTTAAAACTCATGTGTACATACATAGCTTTGCCATCATTTTGTTTGATATTAGTGATGTCTCTTCCCAAAATGACGGACGCAAAAAAAAAAAAAAAAAAAAAAAAAAAAAAAAAAAAAAAAAATCCTCCCCAAGAACACGAAAAAAATAGACGGGAATCACTGACCTATTACCCACCCTATTAATATTATATCAGATAAAAATTCAGGTAAAAAAATCGTCACAGATGGTTTTAAAGACACATAATTTCTTCAGTAAATAATGCCAGGACTTGGTAAGAATTAATTCCTATATTAATTCTGAATCCTATGTAAAGTTACTCATAAACTGTGTCCCCTTCTCTGTCTGTTCAGGAAGGAAATAATAATGTAACTTTCACCTCGTCTTTCTTTGGCTTTACGGATTCATGTGAGGTATATTTTCTTTTCCTGGCAGTATATACGAACAGTCGTGTTTAGGTATTGTTAAGGTTAAATGTAGACACATTATAATAAACAAAAATTCTGTCACCTACTGTTGTTAACCAAACTCTAGACCCCTTTATTCTTCACCTACTGTAGTACTGTGCTTAAGGACCCTGTGATGTAGTCAGAAAATTGAAGATAAATGAGTCCTTCAAACCTTGCCTCGAAACATCACCTATAAGGAAGGAGCTTGTTTCGTGGCATGGTTAGGTGGAATCAGAAGCCTCTATTATTTATACACGAACACTGGTGCCTTAAACAAATGCACGAACAGGCTTCATCGATATCCTCGTTCACTGACATTTCTCTGTTTGGCATGTTGGTATTGATTGTATCACGAAGTTTTTCTTGTTTTGTATTATTTTCTTTATTGATATATTTTTCATTCTGTTAAAAGTATCATATTCCTGCTAATCGTTACTTCTAGGTGCTCAATACAATAACATACATTATTTAATATTTTATTATATATAATTATAAGTATATTTCACACCCAACCATTAATACTAGATGATATATACAGTAGGTCAATGTGTGAGGTGAGATGATTACTACAACAGAATCATTCAACTGATACAGACGGTAAATGATACGTGGTTGAAGATTGATGTGTACAGTAGGATGGATGAACAAACAACCTAACGACGAGGGTTGAATCAGCGTCTCCCGCGGTAATCGTCTTCATCGGAATCGGAATCATATTCGTTGGAGTAGGAACCGGAGTCGTAATGAGCATCACCTTCATATTCCACCTCAGGTACGAAGCCAGAATCTCCGTCCACGTAGTAAGTGACGGTCAAATAGCGACCGTCAGGCAGCAGTGTACGATAACTTCCCTCTGTGAGGTCACCGTTACTTCTCTCCTGGTGACCATAATGGTTATTAGAGTACTCGTCGCTCACGTCCCATTCGAAGCTGTAGCTGCCAGAGTCTGAACCGTCACCATAACTTTCAGAAGATCTCTGTAACAAGGAGAGTAAAAAGTTAAGGTTAAAATTAAGTCATAATTATATCAATGAGTGTTGAAGTATTATGTAATAATTGTGTTTGGTTTTATATCAATCAGTGTTACAGTTTTATGTAATAATTCAGTAATCATACAGCTTTATGTAATTTATCAGTGTTACAGCTTTGTGTAATATTAGTTTGTATCAATCAGTGTTACAGTTTTGTGTAATTATTGTGTGTTTGTATCAATCAGTGTTACAGTTTTGTGTAATTATTGTGTGTTTGTATCAATTAGTGTTACAGATTTGTATAATCAAATACAGATAAACTGAACATCAAGTATTCACACAAGGGTTTATGTATACAATTCCTTTGAGACCATTGGTATGACTCTTGTTTCAACAGTCCAAAGAACAGACCAAAGAACAGACCAAAGAACAGACCAAAGAACAGACCAAAGAACAGACCAAAGAACAGACCAAAGAACTTACCCCAAATGAGCCTTCAGGTCTGGCGGCCACCAGTGTAACCCCAGCCAGCAGTAGCAGTGTCAACATCACCTGTACACAACAAAAGGGTCAAACAGGTAATTAAATACTAACATATGATGGATGAACACTTACTAAATTATTCAATATTATAATTAAGGTGAGATTGTTTCGTTGGTGAATTAAAAGATATCTTATTCCTCCAAACTAAGCCATGAAACAAATTCCCTTTTATTAACACTGAGGTGATAATTATATTTTTGTGACATCGTTTATAAGAATGAGTATAGCCTTCCAATTCACTAACCAGAGAATCATCCCTTTATAAGTTAGTTACCTTTGTTGTGGTTGCCATTGTGGAGTGTTGTTATGTGAGGACTGTTGTGAGTTAGTCTGATATCACTGACCAACTCGACCCTCAATATATACTCTCAGTAAGAGGGTCGGTTCAGGTCGGATCAGGTCACCTACACAACAACAAACAACCTGTCCTCCAACCGGCCGAGTTTTTATCATACATACATAATATTGAGAGTAACCAAAGAACGCCCTTCTCTCTCTCTCTCTCTCTCTGTCTCTCTCTCTCTCTCTCTCTCTCTCTCTCTCTCGGTTTCAAGTACAAATATGTGGTAATAATGAAGTAGTACGTGCAGTAGGTTCGGTTTAGGTCAGGTTGGCTGCCACACATTACACAACACAACTCACCACATAATTATAAATAATGTATTTTTCTGATAGTATAAGTGGACCTTCAACTTGTTACTTGGCTCCTGACCTAATGTGTCTCTTTAGTCTAGATCACCAGTGCTTGGAAAACTTACTCTATAGAAACACTATAGAATATTCTCTCTTTGGTTTGTACCAGGCATGAGTTGTGGTCCAGATAATTCCTTCTGTTTCATTTCTTACATGTGGGACCAGTGCGTGTGTGTGTGTGTGTGTGTGTGTGTGTATGTGTAGAGCAAAATTGATTCCCAGGTTTGGTTAAAAAAAAAATACTGTCCCCCTTTTTCGTCAGATATTTAATGACCAAAGAATATAATGATTGAACGAAGAAATAAACATAAGAACAATGAGTTATTTTACTAAGGACGGTTGTGGTGTACTGTCTTAACATATATAACAATGCTATCAACATATTATACACCTAATAAAGGAATCATACACCTTATAATTATCAACATATGCAATTAATAAAAGGAATCACACACCTTATAATTATCAACACTGAGACTGTAAGTTATCTATTCATTACAATGCAAATCTTTACTGTTTCAAGGAGCGTGACGATGTGACAATATTACTGTCATTTCCACCAAAGGAATTATATATATATATATATATATATATATATTTATATTATCTTCTCTTTATCATGATACTGTTTCATGGAGCGTAACGATGTGACAATATTACTGTCACTTCCACGAAAGGAATCATATATATATTTTTTCTCTTAATCATGATACTGTTGACCTGCAAGTTGATCATTTTGTTGCTGGAGGGTGATGATGACTTTTATGAGTTGTGGTTAATTAAGATTCTGTACACAACACGTGGTGGTGTAATAACTAGACCATTTACTTAATGTGTTATGCAGTCTCCTGTGTTTTGTTCGCCTTGTTTGTCTTATGAAATGTTCAACTGTTAGTGAGTGTAGAATTGCTGATGTAACTCTGTAGGCCACACGTGTCACAGATTGGATTGGTTGGGTTATTTAATTTAGGCATCCATTCGTTCACATTCCATCTTCAGAATCCCAATTCGTTCAGAGATAATCAACAGAAAATACGTTCTATTCTGAGATGTTTCATGTGTTATAGTAGTAGTAGTAGTAGTAGTAGTAGTAGTTGTAGTTGTAGTGGTGGTACATCTTTTGTCTTAGTAGTAGTGGTACAGTCGGCAAATAAATAGTTTTATTACTACCCCTACGTTAATTTTAACATCCGTAAGCGTGGTAGGGTTGATACTCCGTCGACTGGGCAGTTGTGCTTCGTCATTCAAGACGAGTATCGTCTTTACCCCGGCCGATAATATGCGGGCCGTGGCAATGACAACTTGGCACAAATAGTTCATTTTTATATCAAAGGTTTAGCTGATTTTAAGTTAAATTTTGAGTGTTCAAGAACTCTTACTATTTAACTATTCATAATTAAATATAAGGGGATATGTTTGATTATTCTAGAATAAAAATACCTGTGAAATACCCCCAAAAAATAGCACTGAGTGAAAGAACATCATCACTACTTGCCTGCCCATTAGACAATGAGGAGAGGTATATAACACACTCATGTCACACCTTACTCATCAGTCAGGTGTACCATCATTACATCACACTGTTAAAAGCATGATAACGAAACTTCTTTTGCCGACTATACATTTTTTGTCTTAAAGAGGTTAAGGTCGTATTGCTAACTCACACACTACCTTGAACACTTGCAACTGTACTCCTTTGAGAATCATGACTTCTCTTTCCCTATAGACTGTGTAAGGATTCCTGTTACCAACCTTATGTGTTCATGTCAATATATTAATGTTTACAGATCCAGCAGATGGTTTTCTGTCCTTGTCATTTATTTTGGTGAAGGGAATGAGGAATATAGAGACAAACTTACTATAACAAAATGAGTCCTGTTGGTGCACACGTATGTAAAGTTATGGACACATGAAACAGACACACTTGATACGAGGTCCTTCACTGAGCATTAAGTACAATAGATGCATTTACACACTCGTGCCTGTCCACATAATATTTTACTCTACATACATACTGTACTTTCCCACTTCTATGTGACAAATGATAAAGTTTTGGTGGATTGTTTTGCTGCTCTTCCTGACACTAACCAACCTTCTCTATGTCACCCACTCGTGTAGGTTCTCATCATAAGTTGTACTATTTCTACAGAGGAGGAGAGGGAGATGTATGTCATATTATTACCAAAACTATATATAAAACCTGTGGAGGTAAAATGGTGTTGTGTATAAAGTGACCCCTTCACTCTATTGGTAAGTACTATTGTCTCACCTTGGTTATTGTGAAGGAGGTCTGCAGGGTATGAGCAACGAGGAATTATTCTCTTCACAGGTTCACTTGTCTTTCACAACATTGTAATATTTCTCTGTTATTAATTAAATGCTTCTAAGGTTTTCTATTTCTAATTTTCTTTACATCTCATTCTGTTTCTTACTTTTCATTGGTAAGTAAGTAACATAGATGATATTTGAAGTAAGTAATAATAATTAAAGTGACTGTTATGTATGGATGTAGTAGCAATGTTATGAAGTAATCAATACATAAATACCAACTATACATAAATAGTATTACTCAGCAATGACAGAGGGCTCTGCCAGACAGCCTCAGGAACTTCAATAACAATTCACTAATGATGTTATAGTAAAGGTAATGTAATGAAAAGATGCACTTCGTATAACTAATATTATTGTGTATTATAATATAATTCTATAGAGTAATTATTGATAACAAATATATTTCACACCCAACCATTAATACTAGATGATATATACAGTAGGTCAATGTGTGAGGTGAGATGATTACTACAACAGAATCATTCAACTGATACAGACGGTAAATGATACGTGGTTGAAGATTGATGTGTACAGTAGGATGGATGAACAAACAACCTAACGACGAGGGTTGAATCAGCGTCTCCCGCGGTAATCGTCTTCATCGGAATCGGAATCATATTCGTTGGAGTAGGAACCGGAGTCGTAATGAGCATCACCTTCATATTCCACCTCAGGTACGAAGCCAGAGTCTCCGTCCACGTAGTAAGTGACGGTCAAATAGCGACCGTCAGGCAGCAGTGTACGATAACTTCCCTCTGTGAGGTCACCGTTACTTCTCTCCTGGTGACCATAATGGTTATTAGAGTACTCGTCGCTCACGTCCCATTCGAAGCTGTAGCTGCCAGAGTCTGAACCGTCACCATAACTTTCAGAAGATCTCTGTAACAAGGAGAGTAAAAAGTTAAGGTTAAAATTAAGTCATAATTATATCAATGAGTGTTGGAGCATTATGTAATAATTGTGTTTGGTTTTATATCAATCAGTGTTACAGTTTTATGTAATAATTCAGTAATCATACAGCTTTATGTAATCTATCAGTGTTACAGCTTTGTGTAATATTAGTTTGTATCAATCAGTGTTACAGTTTTGTGTAATTATTGTGTGTTTGTATCAATTAGTGTTACAGATTTGTATAATCAAATACAGATAAACTGAACATCAAGTATTCACACAAGGGTTTATGTATACAATTCCTTTGAGACCATTGGTATGACTCTTGTTTCAACAGACCAAAGAACAGACCAAAGAACAGACCAAAGAACAGACCAAAGAACTTACCCCAAATGAGCCTTCAGGTCTGGCGGCCACCAGTGTAACCCCAGCCAGCAGCAGCAGTGTCAACATCACCTGTACACAACAAAAGGGTCAAACAGGTAATTAAATACTAATAGATGATGAAAACTCATGGTGGTATTAGTTGATGATCAAGTGATTACATTATACAACATGTAGACCATCTTTAAAACTATGAGAGTAGTAGGCCTATAGATGATCTTGTTATTTCATTATGCAATTGTAGACTACTGGTGCTGTTTATTGATTGTTGACATTTAGGTATTGTTCATTTTACAAAGTTAACAATATGAAGTTTATATTTTTGCTTGTTGTTTTGGATGTTGGTCAATGCTTAGAAAAGTTTTTGATAAATCTCTTTTCTAGATTATATTTATCCTGCATAAATATTTCTCATACCGTCTTTGGAGATCATTCACTCCAAGCTTTGTGAATTAACAGTTGAAATAATGTAATCCTGAGAATACAAGTGAATCCTGTACTAGTTAGTTAGTTAGTTACCTTAGTAGACATATTGAGTGTTGCTGTTAGGGTATTGAGAGATTATCTGATATCACATTTAAACTCTGTTCAACTTATATACCTGAGCTCTGACACAAGCGGGGTCACCTCACACAATTTGCCCTTCAACCGGTTACATTGTTGGGGTCATGTGTGGTCTGGTTTTTATTGGACCAACTGAAAGGAGACCCTGGACAGTGGACGCCATTCTCCCCTTACACATCCTCGGTTTCAAGGACACACTCGTTACAACACAGAATATAGGTATTGGCTGAGACATATAGTGTACAAGGGGCCGTCTTGTTCTATATTATATTATAATTATAAGCTTGATAAGTTGCTCCCGTTTGAAGTGTGTTTGTTTCATGTGTCCGCAACTGTACATTCCCTTCCCTAGTTGAATTCAGTCTTGTATGCTCTCGATGACCCGCTACAAGTTGTGTTTGTGTTGTCAAGAGTGAAATGTAGGTAGTTAGTTGGTGAAGGTGAGGTGTGCCCAGCAGGTGTTGGTGGAATGCGGAAGGAAAGGGAAAGTCATGGGGTATTCTCCACTCCACTACCATTATACCACTATCACCTTTATTCTCCACTACCACTATACCACTATCACCTTTATTCTACACTACCACTATTTCCTTTATGGCTAGTTGCAGCTTAAATAACATTTAATAATTTAATGTTGGCCATGACAAGGTTTAATGCCCAAAGTAAATCAAGAAGATACAACAAAGAATGAGACCAAAATTATAATTGCTAAACGCTCGACAAATCCTGGGCTGGAAAAGGGCTATATCCCCCCCCAAAAAAAAAAATAATAATAATAATAATACCATGAAGACATATTCCGACCATTGAACAGTCGCCAACAATAGTGACGCCCCTCTCCTTGACTCATACGAAACCCACAGCCACTACTTCAGTGTTGAGGGAAGGAGCAAGGCAGTGGTACAATGTGGGGGGGAAGGAGGAATGCAGTGGGTGGGAGGAGGCACAGTTGGTTTGAAATAAATCATATAAAAATGATCATATTATGGAAACCAACGTTTGTGCTTTTGGTTCAGTGTACCTTAAGGCGAGGGGCGTCGCTATTGTCGGGGACTGTAGTACATACCAGCATGAACCAAAGTCTTTTGGAGCTACATTCCTAAACTCTGACTATACTCCTACACCCTTCCTACTTCTACACCCTTCTTATTCCTAACTACACCATACCTACTCCTACCTATACACCCTTCTTACTCCTACACCCTGCCTACTCCTACACCTTCATCACTTGTGTTGTAACGAGTGTGTCCTTGAAACCGAGGATGTGTAAGGGGAGAATGGCGTCCACTGTCCAGGGTCTCCTTTCAGTTGGTCCAATAAAAACCAGACCACACATGACCCCAACAATGTAACCGGTTGAAGGGCAAATTGTGTGAGGTGACCCCGCTTGTGTCAGAGCTCAGGTATATAAGTTGAACAGAGTTTAAATGTGATATCAGATAATCTCTCAATACCCTAACAGCAACACTCAATATGTCTACTAAGGTAACTAACTAACTAACTAGTACAGGATTCACTTGTATTCTCAGGATTACATTATTTCAACTGTTAATTCACAAAGCTTGGAGTGAATGATCTCCAAAGACGGTATGAGAAATATTTATGCAATATAAATATAATCTAGAAAAGAGATTTATCAAAAACTTTTCTAAGCATTGACCAACATCCAAAACAACAAGCAAAAATATAAACTTCATATTATTAACTTTGTAAAATGAACAATACCTAAATGTCAACAATCAATAAACAGCACCAGTAGTCTACAATTGCATAATGAAATAACAAGATCATCTATAGGCCTACTACTCTCATAGTTTTAAAGATGGTCTACATGTTGTATAATGTAATCACTTGATCATCAACTAATACCACCATGAGTTTTCATCATCTATTAGTATTTATTTACCTGTTTGAACCTTTTGTTGTGCACAGGTGATGTTGACACTGCTGCTGCTGGCTGGGGTTACACTGGTGGCCGCCAGACCTGAAGGCTCATTTGGGGTAAGTTCTTTGGTCTGTTCTTTGGTCTGTTCTTTGGTCTGTTCTTTGGTCTGTTCTTTGGTCTGTTCTTTGGACTGTTGAAACAAGAGTCATACCAATGGTCTCAAAGGAATTGTATACATAAACCCTTGTGTGAAAACTTGATGTTCAGTTTATCTGTATTTGATTATACAAAGCTGTAACACTAATTAATACAAACACACAATAATTACACAAAACTGTAACACTAATTGATACAAACACACAATAATTACACAAAACTGTAACACTGATTGATACAAACTAATATTACACAAAGCTGTAACACTGATAGATTACATAAAGCTGTATGATTACTGAATTATTACATAAAACTGTAACACTGATTGATATAAAACCAATTACAATTATTACATAATGCTCCAACACTCATTGATATAATTATGAGTTAATTTTAACCTTACCTTTTTACTCTCCTTGTTACAGAGGTCTTCTGAAAGTTATGGTGACGGTTCAGACTCTGGCAGCTACAGCTTCGAATGGGACGTGAGCGACGAGTACTCTAATAACCATTATGGTCACCAGGAGAGAAGTAACGGTGACCTCACAGAGGGAAGTTATCGTACACTGCTGCCTGACGGTCGCTATTTGACCGTCACTTACTACGTGGACGGAGATTCTGGCTTCGTACCTGAGGTGGAATATGAAGGTGATGCTCATTACGACTCCGGTTCCTACTCCAACGAATATGATTCCGATTCCGATGAAGACGATTACCGCGGGAGACGCTGATTCAACCCTCGTCGTTAGGTTGTTTGTTCATCCATCCTACTGTACACATCAATCTTCAACCACGTATCATTTACCGTCTGTATCAGTTGAATGATTCTGTTGTAGTAATCATCTCACCTCACACATTGACCTACTGTATATATCATCTAGTATTAATGGTTGGGTGTGAAATATATTTGTTATCAATAATTACTCTATAGAATTATATTATAATACACAATAATATTGGTTATACGAAGTGCATCTTTTCATTACATTACCTTTACTATAACATCATTAGTGAATTGTTATTGAAGTACCTGAGGCTGTCTGGCAGAGCCCTCTGTCATTGCTGAGTAATACTATTTATGTATAGCAGGTATTCATGTATTCATAACATCCATACATAACAGTCACTTTAATTATTACTTACTTCAAATATCATCTATGTTACTTACTTACCAATGAAAAGTAAGAAACAGAATGAGATGAAAAGAAAATGTAAAGAAAATTAGAAATAGAAAACCTTAGAAACATTTAATTAATAACAGAGAAACATTACAATGTTGTGAAAGACAAGTGAACCTGTGAAGAGAATAATTCCTCGTTGCTCATACCCTGCAGACCTCCTTCACAATAACCAAGGTGAGACAATAGTACTTACCAATAGAGTGAAGGGATCACTTTATACACAACACCATTTTACCTCCACAGATTTTATATATAGTTTTGGTAATAATATGACATACATCTCCCTCTCCTCCTCTGTAGAAATAGTACAACTTATGATGAGAACCTACACGAGTGGGTGACATAGAGAAGGTTGGTTAGTGTCAGGAAGAGCAGCAAAACAATCCACCAAAACTTTATCATTTGTCACATAGAAGTGGGAAAGTACAGTATGTATGTAGAGTAAAATATTATGTGGACAGGCACGAGTGTGTAATGCATCTATTGTAAACACATTTATCACGCAGCAAGTAATTATAATTCAATGTAATATTGATCATCCTTGGTCATTTAACACATTTTTTCAACATCTCCACTACCTCACACAGGCATTGCTGTTTGTTAAACATCTTCACTACGTCCACATCATTATACTTTCTATAGTTTATCATTTATTTTTCTTAAGTTTGATGGGTAATCTTATTACATATCAAAAATTTTCAATGCGTCTTGCATTAACTAACTCCGTAATGTCATTGATCTTGGCCAGCAGTGTCTGGAGGTTGGTGATTGAGGGTCGGAGGTTGGGGTTATGGTCCAGGCAACGCATTACGTCCCCTATCATTTTCTTCCTGATGGGACTCAAGATCGGGAAACGGAGGAGAACTTCTTTGAGAAGCCAACCCAGGGAGTACACGTCACTGGCTGTTGTTACCTGACCCCCAGTCACCAGCTCTGGGCTTAAGTAAGGGTAGTCCTTCGAACGGAA
The DNA here is from genome assembly GCA_034508575.1 of Petrolisthes manimaculis. Classification (NCBI taxonomy): domain Eukaryota; kingdom Metazoa; phylum Arthropoda; class Malacostraca; order Decapoda; family Porcellanidae; genus Petrolisthes; species Petrolisthes manimaculis. Next base: position 36,418 of record JAWZYT010002346.1, on the reverse strand, counting down.
CCTCTTGCCTTCATACGGTTGTGCTCCCTTCACCGTCACGGCCCCCAAGTCAATGACGGTGCTCCTCACCCACGGAGCCTCGTACATCAGAGAAAGAAGGATATTATTGGACTTAATGTCATTATGTATCAGACTGCGGGCATGGAACTTACTCACGATGTTCACCACTTGTTGGAGTGATCGCATCAGCAACATGGGTGGGATTAGGTCTGATTTTAAGGCCTAGTTAAGGGTGAGGGGTCCATGAAAGGTCGTCACTAAGGCCAAGGGTTTAAGACTTATCCCCAGCAGGCAGGGCACTCCTTCTATTCCTTGTACCTACATGTAATGCAGCGCCTCTTTCACCATCTCATTAGTGGGGACGTACTTATGGAAAATTTTGGCATTGGCTACGACCTTTTGCTGGTTATAGTACACTATGATCTTGTGACACGACCCATACGACCCCACTCCCACAAAGGAGGAGTATTGGAGTGAACTCTCTATCATGCCATCTGGGTAAATAGGAAATCCTATATCCCTTAGAAGTATCCGCTTATTGCGTCGTTCCACTTCGATATCTCTCTTGGGTTTACATAACATAGAAGAGTTACCAGAGAAAAAAAAATTGATAACTGGAACAAATTTAAAATAGGGTCGATGTGAGATTGATACCGAAATTTTATCTGAAAATAAGATGTATGTAATCCAGGTAGCAGATGCCAGCCATGCATGCACCACGTCTCAAAGTTACATCCATCTGTCATACATTGAAACCCTTGTAAGTCTCATCAGCTATTTCTATTTTGCAATAATAATTTTTTTCTCATTGTTTGTGTATATTTCTGTATCGTGACTCTGTCTGTATGTCCTGGTCGTGGACATCTTCACTACTGTCCACGAACAGCAAGTTTGATTGATTGATTGTTTGATTGATTGATTGATTAATTGATATTAGGTACCGTCGAGCAGCAAGTCAAATAACTGATGGCAATGTCGCTCCATCTTCACAAGCTCTTATTACTCTCACGTTTGGGCTGACTGTGGAAATGAGGGCAAGTGTCATCACTCGCCAAGAGTATGGAAAGAACACTCGATACACAAGAAGAAACTAACTATAAGAAGAAGGTCAAGGCGATGAAGGTAGTGTACAACAACGAAGTGAATTAAACCTGTAAGGAGGAGGAAGAGGAGGAGGAAGAGGAGGAGGAAGAGGAAGAGGAGGAGGAAGAGGAGGAAGAGGAGGAGGAGGAAGAGGAGGAAGAGGAGGAAGAGGAGGAGGAAGCTTTTGCCAGTCACTGAGGGAAGGAAGTGCATGAAACTTTCACCATTTGCTTTTTTTTTTTTGAATTTCCAAATATTGCAGCGAGGGTGTTTTACGACGTTCGGTGACCTTATAGTTAGTGCCTGAAACTCAAATCGGAAGAGTAAATATTCTTAGGCCCTCACCTGAGAGGAATCGATCTCCCTACTGATAGATTACGAGTCCAGAACACTAGTACCACTCAGCCACCTCCCCAGACATCCATGTAAGTAATGAATATAGAGGTGAAAAGGGAAATCACTTTGTATGTATCAATTCAATGTATATATTTTTAACGATTCCAAGATAATATGTTTCATCTTCACTATTCCCCAGAGATGCAAGAGACATTGCCCTTTATATTTGGCAGAGATAAGTATTAACAGATGTGGGTGGGTGGGTGGGTGGTAGGAATGATGTGGGTAGGTAGGTAGTAGGTGGGTGGGTAGGTAGGTAAGATGTGTGTGGTAGGTAGCGGCGGGAACGGCGGGGCGGCGGCGGCGGGGCAGCGACGGGGGCGGCGGGGCGGCGGCGGCGGTACGGCGGCGGCGACGACGACGAAAAAAAAATAAAAAAATAAAAAAATAATAATAATAATAAAAAAAGATAATTATTACAAAAAAAAATCAATAGTTGTCGCAATACCTGTTTTTGGCACCTGTACTACCTACCTCATGACTTCATTGTGTCACACGGTGGAGAAGAAACTGGTTGGTTGAACAAGTTAGTGTTTTTGGTGTTTAGTGAGATAATGAATACGACACACCCAGAATGATGATGTAATGTAACACAACGTGTGACATTTACACTCATACACGCACACACATATACATACACATATATACATACATGCGCAGCACACATACACACAAATACGTACACACACACACACACATATATATATATATACATACATGCGCGGACATACACACACAAACACACACACACACACACACACACACACATTCACATTCACCTGGATCCCCGCACGCAGTTGGGGGGAAAATGACTCCCTGATATTAATAATCCAAGTCACCTTTTATTGATTGAATGACCGACCACAGGCCAACTAACTCTCTCTCACCTTTGTGCTTAGAAAAACACGATCTTCTCTTATTTTGCTTCTTATTGTATCATGAAAAAAAAAAAAACGAGGACTTAATTAATGTTTTTTTTTTTTTTACTTTTCTGGAACCAAGTGGGTGATGTTGCATAGAAGCAGTTCAAAGCATGTTTTTTTTTTTTCTTGATTTTTCACTTGATTTTTTTTTCTTCTGATGTGCTTTGGAGATAGAGATGTCTACTGTGCCTTGGAGAGAGAGAGAGAGAGAGAGAGAGAGAGAGAGAGAGAGAGTTGAGGAAGTGTGTGTGTGTGTGTGCGAGAGAAGTGTAGCCCAAAACAGGTGTGTGTGAGTGCGAGAGAAGTGTAGCCCAAAACAGGTGTGTGTGTGTGTGTGTGTGTGTGTGTGTGTCTGTGTGTGTGTGTGTGTGTGTGTGTGTCGTATTTAATAACAGCAGGAACATTATATTTGTTTTTGCCAACTTTCTAATTTGTTATGTCATATGATTATAGTAACGTGACCTGTTTGTATATAATTATAATAGTCTCAGTATGATTACGTACAGTACAAGAAAATAAATACCAATTAAAGTGATCTGCATATTAATTATTATTTTACCCACCAGTGAGATTTTGGACAGATAGTAATAATTATTGTATTTGTCCAAGTGACGTAACACACGAGGTTATGTTATGTACAGTTGTGGACACATGTAACAGGATTAAAGTATTCAGGGTTATTCATTCATTAAGTGGGTGTGGGAGTAGGGGACAGGCTTGGGGGATTTTTTTGGGGTGCAGGAGTAGGGGGGACAGGCTTGGAGGGGTTTGGGGGGTGCGGGAAGAATAGGGGGACAGGCTTTCTACCCACCCCAACCCTGTCCCCCTATTCCCGCAACCCCCAAGTCCCCCCCAAGCCTGCCCCCTACTTCCACACCCCCTTAAGCATTAGAAGGGAAGGACAAGACATGGGTGGTTTACAGAGACGAGTAGTGTGTCTGTTTTACATGTCCTCAACTGTACCTCAAACAATCCAGGAAGGGACTTATGAGGAATGCAGTTTAGGAGCGGCCACACCTCTCACACACACACACACACAAATCACCTTCTCCCGACGCTGCAGAAGAAGAGAAAGGCGTTGTTATTGCTTGGAGGAGGAAGACTTCTTGTGTGAAAAATATTGCTGGTCACGATACGAGCCTTTGGTGGACCGGTTAGAAGCAAACAGGTTGGCTGAGAGATTGGAAGGAAGGCATGACGCGCTCGCTGCCTACCTCAACTCTGGTATATAAAGCAGGCAGAACCGGGCCCCGATTCAGACCCTCTTACTACCCGCTGTCATCAACATCACACACACACACACACACACACACACACAGACAGACAGACACTGGATGGCAGCTAAGGTAATTAACATGTGTAATGAATTTATCGACTCCCACTCAGAAGAATTCATATTATGACACCACCTTTTCTTCTCAGTTTAAAATTAATGTGTGGTTGATATAAAATTATTTCCTATTTATATTTCCCATTTTTTTTTTTTTAACCTGGTGAAAGAATACTGTCTTGCTCTTTCATATGGTCTATTGAATTCTAATTATATGCATTGAACCTTTACAGCTCTTACTGACCCTACTACTGCTACTGCTGTTGGCTGGAGTGGTGGTGGTGTGGGCTGATCAGTTACCATTCCGGGACACCAGTGGATCATATTATGTAAGTCATTGTGGTGTGGGTTCCTCTGTTTTATCTTCTTGTTTAATGATGGTTAATAGAAGATATATTTTTGTAACCTTAATCATCAGGGAATAACTTTAATAAACACAGCTAGCTACTTTGGGTTAATTAATAAACAAAACATTATAGGAAGATAAAAGAAAAGATATCGTAACGTCGTCAAATAAATTCTTCTCCTCACATATTCGGTGTTCTTCCTTAACCAATCCCTCAAGTTAAGGGGGTGCGGGAGTAAGGGACAGGCTTGGGGGTGGACTGGGGAAGTGCGGGAATAGGGGGCAGGCTTGGGGTGGGTAGAAAGCCTGTCCCCTATTACCTGTCCTCCTACTCCCACCCCCCACACCCCCAAAAAAAACCCAAGCCTGTCCCCTATACTCCCGCACACACCCCTAATTCACGACCACTTTTTACAGGAATCAGATGGAATTAATACCGACGATGACGACGACGACGACTCAGACGACACGGTTGGCTACGAGAACGAGTGGGGCGTTCTTGACGAGTCCAACGGGAACCACTACGGCCACTCGGAGAAACGCCAAGGGGACCAAACCGATGGGGAATATTACGTGAACCTGGCCGACGGACGCCTCATGACCGTATCGTACTCTGTGGACGGCGACTCCGGCTTCCGATCTCAAGTGAAGTATGACCGACCACCTGATCAACTCCAAACAACACCTCAAGAATATGACTCCAGTAGTGAATTGATCGAGTCTGGAAAATATGAATTAGGAGATGAATTCAGGTTTACAGAATTTGAGTCATGGGATGAATTCAAGTCTGGAGAATTTGAGTCAGGGGATGAATTCAGGTCTGGAGAATTTGAGTCAGGGGATGAATTCAGGTCTAGAGAATTTGAGTCGGGTAGTGAATTAATCGAGTCTGGAGAATTTGAGTTAAGGGATGACCTCTTACCTGAAGACTACGATGATATTTACAAAGATCAAGATGAGGACACACTGGACGTTGTTTTAGTCTCAGAGGAATATGATGGCCATTATAATAACATCAACTACCTGGACGAGTATTTAGATGAATATGAATACGATGAGGTGGAACAAGACCCCGACGCCTTGCCTGGTAACCGAGAGAAACGCCACAGCATCCACGGTCACCACCACCACGACGACCACAACCACCACGACCACCATCACCACCACGACCACCACGACTCCACTAACCTTAGGAGACGTTACCGCAGACTCAGTAATGCCGTCCCTGATGAATCTAGGAGGAGACGCCGGCGAACTTACCGCTTACGTGATTACGATTCCTATGATAATGGTAAAACTGGTTACCGTTACCGTAGAAGGGGACGTGACGGCAACCAAGATCGTGCATATGTCCATCGTGACTGCAACAACAACAACAACAACAACGATGGATCCTCCGACGAATCTTTTAACCGTGGGGCCCGATACCGTAACAACGATGGACTCTCCGACGATTCTCCTTACCGTGGGGGCGTACGTTACCGCTCCTCAAGTAGGGATTACGTCGTCTCACCGAGGTACCGTCGAAGAAGAAGAAGAAGAATAAGAAGAATAAGAAGGCCACACACGAAGCGTAATGGTAGAGGATCCGTTGAAGTGGATGACCGTAGTGAGAGACGGAGACACAACAGCCGTCATCACCCTCCACCAAGGTATAGTAAGGGACGCTACCCACGATACCATCATCATCACTCACACGAGGCTGGATACCCTGGAAAATTCTACAACAACAACAACAACTATGATGATTCCGACGAAACTGCATATCGAAGAAATCGCTACAACAACAATAACAACAACTATGATAATTCCCACGAAAAGGCATATCGAAGAAAGCGCTACAACAACAAGAACAACAACAACAACAACAACGGTAACGATGATGTTTCTAGTTACCTATGGAGACAAAAAAACAACAGCAGGAACCCTAATAATAATAACAACAACAACAATAATAAGAATAATGATGATAATAATAATAATGATGATAATGATAATAATAATAATAATAATGATGATAATGATTCCTCTACACCCGGTTACCGTAATAATAAAAGACTTCCCCGTTCCCACAATGACTCGGTGACGTCTGGTTCTCGCAGCTCTAAACTACAGAACGTGTTGGATGACATGAAAATAGTCCACCATCTGATATATTACACACCTTAGTATTGAGTAGAGAGAGAGAGAGAGAGAGAGAGAGAGAGAGAGAGAGAGAGAGAGAGAGAGAGAGAGAGAGAGAGAGAGGTGGGCAGGGCTCGTATCCAATCTGTCTCTCTCATACCTACTAAATAATTATGCAGTCATTATAATTATATACGTTTTGTTTTGGTTGTTGTTGTTGTTGTTGTTGTTGTTGTTGTTGTTATTCCTTACCCACCCTTGCTCTCGTAGATAGTAGAGTAGGCCTACATTTCTCATTCTAGTCTCTAAAAAAATTATATCATTGTTGTTATTATCATCCTCATCATAATCATCACTATCATTATAACTGATCGGATTCAACCATGCAACATCAAGCATCCATATTAAAGGGTATTATATACTTTTGTTACCCTGGAGCACCTTGATTCCTAAAATAGTATGCCAGGAAAAAAAAAAAAAAAAAAAAAAAAAAAAAAAAAAAGGACCAGATGAACAAAAATAATAAGTGTCCTGTTGCTTGGAATAGTTTGGAGGATTCATTTGCTCCTGATTTACCAACGCGATATGATACCCTTAAATGAATGAATGTGGGTTCCGTATCGGTATCATTTCGTCATGGCCTCGTTATCATCACAATATCAGATCTCTTCTCACTTTTGTATTCACGGATTATTTCTCAAGTCAATTATATTTTTTTTTTATGTTTTTTTTTTTTTTTGCATATATATACAGTATATTATTTTACACATTTCACTTCATTCATTTCCCATACCTCAATTTATTTTTATACACCGTAGATAATGTTAGTGAAAAATAAAGTATATGATTGTTCCAAAGGTGTTTATTCTATGAGCATTACACAGGTAAGGTTAAAAAAAAAAAAAAAAAAAAAAAACAGGGATCTCTTCCAGGGTATATTCATTTACCTAGCTGAGTGTCAAGAGAAAATTATAATCTTCCACAAAACTTTCCCTTAGTATTGACAAGTGGATGTAAAGTTTTAGGAAGGTGTGATATCGTGTATTGGGAACAAGAATTTTTTACATCTTTTATAGTATAGGATGTTTGTGTTCGTTTATCTGTCCCTCTATGCTCGGATAAACAGTGAACCCATGAGTCTAATAATCAATCAGCTTGTAGAGAGATGCGACCTCTATTATAGTCAAACTAGTTACCTACAACCCTGATTATCGAAGCTGAGCCAGAGTGTTGTTGCTACCTTCTAATGTTACCGCTACACCAACCAACCAAATAACTAACATTGCAGTCTGGTCTTTATGATTCCACTTTCAGTCTCTAAATTAAAGTTTGTAGCACATGTATATAGAAACCACTCTCGCTAACTTTGCCCAAGGGGGCTGACTTTATTCTCTGTGAATACTAGCCATCCCCCACAGGGCTAGAATAAAGATTATTGCAGGATCTGGTTACTTTCTAGTGGACTTGACGAGATCTGCCCACATGGAAAAAAAATCCACATGAGATGATGTACTGCAACCGGAGACACAGGCATATAGGACCAGCCTCTCCTTTATTGTAACTTGTTGTATCACTGCGAACAGAGCGTACCAGGGGTCTGTGGGGCAGGAGGCCATTCTGCCCCAGGAAAACATCGACAACAACAACAACAACAACTCCCGCTGACAATAAGAAATTCTTCTTCTAAGAGTCTGGCGTTTACATAAAACGAACCATAACTTTTCGGATACAATAACCATAACCTTTACGAATACAATAGCCATAACGTTTACAGACACATACAGTAGTTGACAACACTTTAGGTTCAGGGGGTCATTCTTATAATTTCGTTAAGTTGAAAGTTACCGATTCATCCCAGGTATGAAATCTCCCCAACGTTACAAAATTTAATATGGGTTCTGTATTGTGGATTATTGGATTCAGTAGCCCTTCAATATTTACCAAAATGGGGTTCGTCCCTTAGAGAATCATAATCCATTTTTTCTTTGTGTGTATAAACAATTTTGACAAAGATCTCTCTCATTTATATATTACTAAAATAATATATATTACTAGAATATACATTTAATACAATAATAATTTATATGGTTACTTCAGCTTATTAAATACGGCAATACTTACAAGTTGGTATATACATTTAGACAACCGAAAGAAATGTGAAAAAATGAAAATAAGAACCAGAGTAGAAAATTATTAATAATGTGGGTTACGTTATTAGATGAGAAAACAAAATAATAATGATGCTTACTCATTTACTCATTACCTCTCATTTCCTCTGTGCCAAACTAAAATAATATCGTCAACTAACTGTTTAAGGGGAGAGTATACTTTTGGTACATTAGAGGAGTGCCTTGATTCCTCCAAACCATGCCAGGAAACAGGACCAGATGTACAAAAATAATGGTGTCCTGTTGTTGCTTGAAATAGTTTGGAGGAATCACTTGCTCCAGATTTACCAACACTGTACTTCTCCGTTAACTCTCTAGTGTTGGAAGGAAAAATAGATACCATAATATAAACACCATAGTATTTTTTTTAGTATTTTTTGTTTTTTTAAGTTTTTTATTTACGTTTAGTATAAGCCCCAACAACACTCTGGGAAACGTTGCCACCAAAGGCCTTGAAGTTATTTGATACGTAGTGGGATAATGATATGATTGAATATATATGTAAAGAATAAGTAAGAAGAAGTAAGGAATGGCAGAAATATAATAATTAAAGAATAAGTAAGGAATGGCAGAAATATAATAAGTAAAGAATAAGTAAGGAAGAAGTAATTGGCAGAAATATTTTATGTCCATCTATACCTCAGTTCACCCTCAATTACGACCTGCTCTCTTCTCTTTTCCAGAGCCGTTTTCTTTGGTAGCTGCCTGGGCTTCAAGACAGAATAGTTTGGCCAGTAATAAGGAGAAGTAGCCAGCAAAAAGGGGATCAACAGACACCGGGACGTATTATTCCACTTTGTATACTGCCTCGTCACCACCACACCCACCTCCCCCTTCTCTTCCCCCACACTCTGATAGACTAATAGACTTAATAGATAGACTTAAAATCTAATGCAACTACAACGTGGGGGTTTAGGGGGTGCGGGAGTAAGGGGATAGGCTTGGGAGGGGGGTTTGGGGGGTGCGGGAATAGGAGGATAGGCTTTCTACCCACTCCAAGCCTGTCTCCCTATTCCCGCACCCCCCCAAGCGTGTCCCCTACTCCCACACCCCCTTATGACGACAAAACCTAACCTAACTTTTTGCACGCCTCGTTAATTTTTTTTTTTTTTTTTTAGATTTAGATAGATTATTGTATTCTTTTTCACACTGTACTACAAAATTTCCTGTTCAGCTTTTTTTCTACTGCTGCACAGGTGTTTCTTCCACCACTTTTTTCAGGCCGATTTTTACCGGAGGGAGAGGTGGGTGGGGAGGAGCCTTCCACTTTACTATCCTTTTCCCCAGACATGTAGAAACCATAGACGTAGAGTAGTTACACAGGCAGCCTTGTGAGTCCCACCAGGGCTGTTGTTGCCTGTACCTCCTTTGTATTCCTTTGTATTCCCCTTAACACTGATGGCTTCTCTTCCCGCTGGAAACACAACACTACTGATGCATGGGCTGTAGTCCTGATCACTCACTTAATTAAGGGGGTGCGGGAGTAGGGGACAGGCTTGGGGGGGTAGGGGGTGCGGGAAGAGGAGGACAGGCTTGGAGGGGAGGGAGGTAGAAAGCCTGTCCCCTCTTCCCGCACCCCCTTAACCCACCCCAAGCTTGTCCCCCTACTCCCTCACCTTCCAAAAAATCCCCCGCCCCTCCCAAAATCCCCCGTACCCCCCTAAACCCCCCGCACCCCCCTAAACCCTATTTGCTCCAGATTTACCTACACTCTACTTTCCCCTTATTAAAAAAATAATGTTTTGGTGTTGATAATATTAATATGTGAAACAAAACTGAAACCCCCGATAATAATTTGTCAGTCTATGGAATGGTTCCTTTCACAAAGGCTAAGTGAAGGGATTTTAAACGTGGATACAAAAACTTGTGGAGGGAAGCTGAGTACTTGGTGGCTTTGATAGAGGGAGTGAATGTTAGCGTGACCCATTTTACTGGATATTAATTTTATGTCCCACATTATTATATGAATTCTTATTTCATTTTCAACCCCAATACATAAAGATGATGATATAAATACATAATGATGATGATGTTAATACCTTCATGTAATAACTCTAAGGTCATAAACTAATTTATGCAGGTAACTATTGCCAGCAAAGTTGGTAATGAATTAGTTAGTTTTATTTCTTTGTATTTATTCTTCCTCTTGTATTTACTCCCCCCCTAACGGGAACTGCCTTGACGTGGTGGGGCGGCTTGCGTGTCTCTGAGACCTGGCGAGCTAGACTAGAGGGGGCTCCGGCCCCTGCTCTGCACCAAGTTTGGGGAGAGAGGGCTTCCCATGCTAGGAAGGTCGCCAGTGAGAGACCAGACTAAATAGTTCCCATGCAATACCCCGTAGGGGGGTATTGCCTGTAGTAATGTGGGCAATACTGCTTGCTGTCACACCTCTCAATCATTTTTCTGGCGCTATAGGACCTCGATGTTGCGGCGCCTAATATTCATCAATCAATCAATCCCTTCTTTCTAACTCACTCTCGTCAATGCTGGAGAGGGTGTGACACCAACTCGCCTTCAGACAAACCACCCTCAAATACAACTCTTTATTAAGGACCAATGATTCTGTTGTTGTCTCCAATCACTTGCTATTCTTATGTTAGACTCTATGACTAAAGGCTATTACACTCGGGTTGAATTTGGCGTGGCTGTCTGGTCGGGTAACACATCATACAGTACAATGAAAGAGGTTATAATTCATTTAATATTTATTCTTCGGAAATACAACAGCGACAGAGTACAGGAGAAACTGAAACTTTGAGCACACATTTGTTTTCCTCATCTAGACATAAGTGGCGTAGGAAGAAAGGAAGGAAGGAAGGATGGAAGTTTCTCATATGTTGAACAATGAAAATAATATCCCCAGAGAAAAAGGAAAAGAGAAAACACTGTATATCAGAAAATCAAGTATGTAAATGAAGATGCTCCCAAATATTAAACAACAATATATAATACAGTAAAAACAATCAGTGAAATAATCAAAGGTCGAAAATGTTACCACTTACTGCTAGCTGTTATTTTAATCTGTGTGTGTGTGTGTGTGTGTGTGTGTGTGTGTGTGTGTGTGCTCGGTAGAAGTAGAAAGGTGAGATACTAGATAATCAGGAGACAGGTTGATTGACATACAACCCACTAGTACTCATTCCCTTAACAGTGACTAATTCAACAACTATTTGGCATAATGAGGAAAGAAAGGTAAAGGAGATGAGAGACAGAAGGAGAGGAAGGAAATGATAATGAGGAAAGAAAGGTAAAGGAGATGAGAGACAGAAGGAGAGGAAGGAAATGATAAATAATGTACAAGTTGCAGAGAGAATCAAGAAAACGCTAAACCATCACAGAGATAATAATAATAATAATAATAATAATAATAATAATAATAATAACAGGAGAATGAGAAGCGCCACACTCAACTCATCAGCACCTTATCGGGATACGGTATTAGACTCGGGGAATTGTGGTGGTGGGAGGTGTGTGTGTGTATGTGTGTATGTGTTTGTCGTCAGGTCAACAACAACAACAACAATAACAACACAATATCAACACCAATCACCAACCATCCCCGAGCTCGTCTGAATCTCCACTATACACTTGGGAAGATTCAGGACCTTCGTGACTCAGAGGGACTCACTCACGACTCACGAAGCCATCCTCGGCGACGTTGGAGTTTAGCGTCTTCCCCTGCGGTAATCATATTCATTGGAACGGGAATCATATTCGTTGGAGTAGGAGCCGGAGTCGTAATAAGCTTCACCTTCGTATCTCACCTCAGGAACGAAGCCGGAGTATTCGTCCACGTAATAAGTGACGGTCAAAAGGCGACCGTCGGGCAACAGTGTACGATAACTTCCCTCTGTGCGATCACCGTCACTTCTCTCCTGGTGACCATAATGGTTATTAGAGTACTCGTCGCTCACGTCCCATTCGAAGCTGTAGCTGCCAGAGTCTGAATCGTCACCATAACTTTCCGAAGACCTCTGTAACAATAATCATAATGAATTAGTGTTAAGTCATGATTATATCAATGAGTTTTGGAGCATTGTGTAATATTAGTGTTTATCGATGTGTTAATGAATGTGAGAAAGAAGTGTTTAATTAGTGTTTGCTTTTATCAATCAGTATTAGAGCATTGTGTTATCAAATACTGGGAAACTGGACATATTCACACAGGGGTTTGTGTATACAATCCCTTTGAGACCATTGGTGTGACTCTTGTTCCAAAAAGGTAGAGAACAAACCAAAGAACAAACCAAAGAACTTACCCCAAATGATCTGTCGTCAGGTCTGGCGGACACCAGTGTAACCCCAGCCAGCAGCAGCAGTGTCAACATCACCTATAGATAAGAGAGATTTAACACATTGAACAGAATACTAACATATGATAAAAAGACCATTTGTTGATATTACTCCTTTATTCTTTTTGAAATAGATATATATACATGTGGATGAGCCATATAATAACACCTTATCAGGACTATTTTTAACCTGACGATTCAGTAGTGAAAATTAACGTTGTCAATAAAATGTCGACTCCTGTCTTATATATTTCACAAAGTTAATGAAGATAAGCTAATCATAATAAAATCCTTTGCAGATCTAGATTCCTTAAACTGAAAGATGAAATAAGCCTCCGATGTTGATGGCAAACCAACAATATCTAAAGTGAAGAGATCTGTTTCATGTAAGTCTATGGATTTATTGTATATCTAATCATCTGTACACCCAATTCAATATTAAATAACAATAAGAATTTAATATACACTACCTTTGGGATCATCTTGGTTTGTTGTGGTTGGTGGGTAGATGAGGGTAGCTGTTGTTGTTGTTGGTGGTAAGAGGAACCGGCTGTGTCTGACGAACTCACCAATTGGGACCTCCTTATATACCCGCCACACCAGGAAATCTAATGACCCGAGTAAGCCAACCAACCTGTCTATCTGTGTGTGTGTGTGTGTGTATGCCAGTCAGTCTGTCCAACCACTTCGCAGGCATGTTTTTTGGGCCCATATTAACATTACGTCCAAACCGAGCACATTCTCCTTGCCTCTCTCTCTCTCCTTCGTTTCTTTTCGTTCCTCTGTTCTCTCACTCCCTTTCTTCTTCAGTGTCACGAACAGAGTGTATAATTATGTTGACTTTCACGGTGTCTAGATGTGTGTCTGTCTTAAGTGGAAATAGACACACGTAATAAACTTGATTAAGGGTTGTTGGTTCTTGTTATTCTGTTCAGTTCAGTAGTTTGATCAATTTTCTGTTGGCGAGTTTATGTGGTGAGATTTGGGGGATACCACTGTGTTTTATTTTACTTTTCTCTCCTCCTCTGCCTTCTCTCTCTTCCTCACCCTTCTCTCTCCTCCTCCTCCTCTTCCTCCTCCTCCTCCTCCTCCTCCTCCTCCTCCTCCTCATCTTCCTTCTCTCTCTCTCCTCCTCCTTCTCCTCCTCCTCCTCCTCCTCATTCTCTCTCTCTCCTCCTCCTTCTCCTCCTCCTCCTCCTCATTCTCTCTCTCTCCTCCTCTGCCTTCTCTCTCTTCCACACCCTTCTCTCTCCTTCTCCTTCTCCTCTGTACTTCTCCTCATTTTTCTCTCTCCTTCTCCTCTCTCCTCCTCCTCCTCCTCCTCGTCTTCCTTGAGCTTCTCTTTCTTATTTTTATTTCTTCAGGTAAAATTGACAATGAATTTCACCTTTTTACTTTTTTAACCATTTAGACATTTTCAGGGCCACCAAAAACAAATCATTACAATCTAAAGTGAATAAATATGACATGGACTTTATTTTTTAGGAAACGATATCAGGTTTGTCACACACACACACACACACACACACACACACACACACACACACACAATGACATTCTTGAGTTATCGCTGGCATATACTGGGTTGACTTCAATACATAATTATTATATTTATTACATCATTTACACTACTATTAATGCACTTCTTCTTCTTCTTCTTTGTCTTCTTCTTCTTCTTTTTCTTCTTCTTCTTCTTCTTCTTCTTATTATTATTATTATTATTCTTCTTCTTCTTCTTCTTCTTCTTCTTCTTCTTCTTATCCTTCTTCTTGATATCACGGCATCTGCTTTGCGATAAATACCCGATAAATATATAAGTAATGAAATATACCCCCCCCCCCCAAAAAAAAAAAAAAAAAAAAAATTCACGGTACCAATCGCTTGTATTTTTTATTTTTTTTTACTCTCTTTTTTTTTTTTTTTTTTTTTTTTCTCTCTTTTCTTTTCTTTTTTCTTTTTTAATATACTAATGAGTAACTCTGTCTTAATGTGAGTATTTCCTTTTTGCAAGAATAGGATGCGAGTTAATAATTAGAGGCGGAACTACTTCAATGAATGTGATTTTTGCTACATATTAATTAAGTGACATGTATGTACAGCCACAATCGAATGCAGGGTGTGTGTGTGTGTGTGTGTGTGTGTGTGTGTGTGTGTGTGTGTGTGTGTGTGTGTGTGTGTGTGTGTGTGTGTGTGTGTGTGTGACCTTTCTTTTACTTGGACATTCTACCCAACCAACCAACCAACCAACCAGTTTCCCTTAATACAACACGTCTCTCTCTCTCTCTCTCTCTCTCTCTCTCTCTCTCTCATTTATTTATCTTTTTTTATTTTTGCTCCCGAGTATCATTTAATTAATTATATTCCTGATAGATTTTTGCCTTTCAGTTCCCGGTATTGGAGTTAACCTTTTGATATGATAGTGTGTAGTAATGTTCTATTCTCTGTTACACACATATTTGTCACATATATTACACACACACATTTGTTACATATATTACACACACACACACACACACACACATTTGTCACATATGTCACACACACATTTGTTACATATATTACACACACACACACACACACACACACACATTTGTCACATATATAACACACACACACACACACATTTGTCACATATATTACACACACATTTGTCACGTATATTACACACACACACACACATTTGTCACATATATTACACACACACACACACATTTGTCACATATATTACACACACATTTGTCACATATATTGCACACACATTTGTCACATATATTACTCTCACATTTGTCACATATATTACACACACACACACATTTGTCACATATATTACACACACACACACATTTGTCACATATATTACACACACATTTGTCACATATATTACACACACATTTGTCACATATATTACACACACACACATTTGTCACATATATTACACACACATTTGTCACATATATTTGCTTATGGTTCGGGGGACATCTGACAGAAAACTCGGTATATATATATATATATATATATATATATATATATATATATATATATATATATATATATATATATATATATATATATATATATATATATATATATATATATTTTTTTTTTTTTTTTTTTTTTTTTTTTTTTTTGTGTGTGTGTGTGTACCAAATCTGAGAGCATTTACTTGATCACCCAAATTTACAAATATACCCAATCCACACCCAACCAGCATCCAGTCAAAAACCGGTTGTGTGTGTGTGTGTGTGTGTGTGTGTGTGTGTGTGTGTGTGTGTGTGTGTGTATGTGTGTGTGTGTGTGTGTGTGTGTGTGTGTGTGTGTGTGTGTGTGTGTGTGTGTGTGTGTGTGTGTGTGTGTGTGTGTACCTTGCATGGTGTGGCTTGCTTTTTAGTCGATAGATAGCTGTCTGGCCCAAAATTCGTCGTAAGGTATTCCTTGTTTTTATTATGCTGACTGAACCTCTCTTTCTTTTCTTACTTACTTAATCGTTTACTTTTTCTAACATTGCTCTAATAATATAATCGACCCGGTTCCTTACGCAACTCGCTCGCCACTTTTGTTTGTAGAATGTAATAATAAGTAAGTTTTGCATCATATATAGGTGAGACTAGCGACGATGACCTCAAATTAAAACCTCAATTCTTTTCCTTATTACTCGAGTCTTCTGGCGTTCGCTCCTTTTTTTCATTTTCTTTCCTTCCATCGTGCTTGCTGTCCCTTGTTCAATAATTGTTCAAATAGTGCCACGAAACACCACCTATATGGAAGGAGCTCGTTTTTCGTGGCATGGTGAGGAGGAATCAGAAGCCTCCAATTTATTTTCATACGCATTCATAGGGTCTTTAAACCAGCCACGTGTAAATACTGTAGCTGCATGCATGGCTGAAGGGACGATTTTTTTTTTTTTTTTTTTTTTTTTTTATGCACCACAATCAATCAAATGTCTACCGTCACTTTCCTTCATCACTCGTAGGAAACAAATATCTTGGTAATAAAGTACAACACGTGTATGATTTTGGCAGCACCTCATACAAGCCACCTCCCAAGTTTAGGTATATGACATGCTAATTATGTGAAGATAAAGAAAATATGTTTATGGTTTGTGAGCTAGCTATCTATCGCCTGTAGTTTTTAAAAAATTTGAGGGCCCTGACTGGAGCTCTATGAATTCTCCAAACTACTCCAGGCAACATATTCCCAATTAGAAATACTGAAGAGTTCTGTGGCCTGGATTGTGTTGGAGGATTTTTAGAGCTCCAATAAGGGCCCTCAAATTTTTTTTAAACTACGGATCTTGGATTATACGGATCTTATATTTCTTAATAAATGCAAAAGTATTATATATATATATGTAACTGTTGTGTGTGTTACGTGTGAGTGTATTATATATATATGTAACTGTTGTGTGTGTTACGTGTGAGTGTTTGTGTTACTGTTATTGATCTGAATCCAACATTAATTAAACATCTAGAACTGCAACATGAAAAATAGCCTGTGTGTGTGTGTGTGTGTGTGTGTGTGTGTGTGTGTGTGTGTGTGTGTGTGTGTGTTTTCCTTACAGACAAGTTCTAATTAGTTACAACCCAACCATCAGATAATCCATCCACGAGTCCATCTGAAAGTTGCTAAGATATTTCGTATAATTCAGATCTAGTTCGCATGAAAGTTGGTAAAATATTGCGTATGTGACGAACCGGTTGCCTGCCTGGCTGACCTAAGCAAAAAAAAAAAAAAAAAAAAAAAAAAAAACGGTCAACCTGGTACACACACATACACACACACACACACTTATTTACATACATACTTAAATAACTAAAGGACTAAATCGTATCGAAATCGAACCATCTATCTTTTTCAGTGACTTTCAATTTTTATCCCTTCACGTGACTGACTTTTAAGTGATGAAGTTAATAAGGGGACAGTACAGTGTTGGTAAAATTGGAGCAACAGAATCCTCCAAACTATTTCCAGCAACAGGATACCGTACCATTATTTCTGTTCACGTGGTTTTGTTTCGTGGTGCACTTTGGAGGAATCAAGGAGCTCCAAAGTACCAAAAGTGTATTATCATTTCCCATAATAAATTCAATTAATAAAGCAGGAACACCACTGATAATAATAATAATAATAATAATAATAATAACAATAATGATAATAATAATAATAATAATAATAATAACAATAATGATAATAATAATAATAATAATAATAATAATAATAATAATAATAATAATAATAATAATAATAATAATAATAATAATAATAATAATAATAATAATAATAATAATAATAATAATAACAACAAATAACAATAATAGTAATAATAATAATAATAATAATAAACAAAACCTCGGTAAGGGTAAGGATTTATCAAGATTCAATGATGCCTATGTTCAGTGTCCGACCCTATACACGTAATAATGACAGAGATCACGAGGGTTGTATCTATGACCTGACCTGACCTTACATTACTTATTGCAACACGTGATGGTGGCAATTGGGTCAGGTGAGGGCACGAGGGTGACAAGGAAAGGTGAGATGGTGGTGGGTGGGTGTTGATGGTGTGTGTGTTTGTGTTTGTGTTTGTTTGTGTGTGTGTGTGTGTGTGTGTGTGTGTGTGTGTGTGTGTGTGTGTGTGTGTGTGTGTGTGTGTGTGTGTGTGTGTGTGTGTGTGTGTGTGTGTGTGAGTGTGTGCCAACTAGCGTGACTCACAACAGTGTATATTTCATCCAGTCGCTCCAGTCAGTGTTGTGATTCCCTTTCACACACGAGATCGACTATTACATTATACATATATATATATTTCTCCTCCCCCTCTATATAATATTATACGAATTATGGTGCCGTGGAAACATTGGACCTACTGTATGATATGTGTGTATTGTATGTATATATGTATGTATGTATGTGTGTATTCTAATGAGAGTTTTATGATGGTCCGTGTGTCAGGTTTTGTGTGTCTAATTTTTTCTTCCGTGTATTTCTTGAATGCGGAAGGCAGGTAGGCAGGCAGGCAGGCAGGCAGGGAAGCAGGCAGGACGGACGAGAAGAAAGGGAGAGGAGAGTTGGGTGTCCGGTTATCTAGATCACCACACGAGAAAAAAAGTTTACCTGTTTGGTTGGACTTTTACCCTCACTGGTGCTTCCATGTATGTTGTGTGGGGTTGGGTAACACTCCTCCTACATACATACATACAAGACAAGCTCTCTAGGTTGACTGACTGATGAGGCGACTGTGGCGACATCACACATTATTGGATGCACACACACTCACACACATGCATACACACACACACTCGCGTTCATTTACCTTCACACACACATACAAACACAAAAACTCTCTCCCCCCTCTCTCTCTTTCTCTTTCTCTTTCTCTCTCTTTCTCTCTCTTTCTCTCTCTCTCTCACACACACACACACACACACACACACACACACACACACAGAGAGAGAGAGAGAGAGAGAGACACACACACAGGTTAAAATGAACTACTACTGACAGAAGGCGAGGAAAAGTAATGTACCGTACCACTCCACTTACCTAACCAACCCAAACCAAACCCAAACCCAACCTAAAATATCCTCGTATCCCGTCGGACGAGCTGGTGATTAATAAGAGAGGTGGAGTTCACACAGGGAGACAAACCAGAAAGAAAAATAAAATAGAGAAACACCACAACAACAGCATTATAATTATCATCGAGTACTCCTAGATCACAGCAATGGGGATAAAAACAAAACACAGGAGAGTGGATTATGATTGCTTGCTTGCTTGCTTACCTGTCGTTCACTGTATGTATGTATGTACCCTGGATACTACCTGCCCTCTCTCTCTCTCCTCCTTGTAGCTGGTTAATTATGGCGATTATAAATGGATATATCTATCTATTGGTGGTAAAAAGCACATTACTGTCGCAATTTATAATGATAGTTTTATATTTACATTCTCCAATAGCACTTGATTCGATACCAAGCGCTGTCGTTGAGGTGAAGCTCAATGAAAGGTATATACTAATGTGTGTCTATGTATGTACAGTCACAGATGTTAGTTTCGATACACACAGCAGCGTCTCAAACAGATGTTATTGTGTTCAGGTACTTTCCTGTTCAGGTATTTAATTTGTACAGTAAGTGTTATCCATTCTGACCCACAATGGTACAGTACTTTTGGGTCTGCCAGTACACTATCCCCAACCTGCCAACCCCTTATTCCCTAACTGACAACATCTTAACCCCAACCTGACAACCCCTTACCCCTAACCTGCCAACCCCTTACCCCTAACCTGCCAACACCTTACCTCTAACCTGCCAACACCTTACCTCTAACCTGCCAACACCTTAACCCCAACCTGCCAACACCTTACCCCTAACCTGCCAACATCTTACCCACAAGTTACCAACACCTTATTCCCAACTTGACAACACCTTAACCCCAACCTCACAACACCTTAGTAATTCACACTGAGAATTTTACCATCACAGGAACAGAAGATGACGATGGCCTTGCAAACTGTAATTGTCAGATCCTTCTTGACCATTTTGCAATTTCCTACTTGCAACCATTGAAAAGAACACACACACACACACACACACACACACACACACACACACACACACACACACACACACACACACACACACACACACACACACACACACACACACACACACACACACACATACACACACAAAAAAAAAAAAAAAAAAAAAAAAAAAAAAAAAAACTCTCTCTTTCTTTCTCTCTCCCTCTCTCTCTCACCAACACACACACACACACAACCTCTCTCGAAAATTGTATTAGCTTGTATTATCAGTGGTGCATAACATAACACGACATAACAGACGAGATGTTGTAATACTGTTTTATGATAATGTCAAACCAACCCCGAGTGACATTTGAGTGGTGATTGTCTCCTACAGCAAAACGTCTGCAAATAAATGACACTGCTCTTACTATGCACATTTGGGTATGAAGTCATTTTTAGGGGTAGATTTTTTTTTTCTTATTATTATTATCATGTTTTTTTTTTTTTTTTTTTTTTTTTTTTTTTTTGAGGAGGGGGGGGGGAGAGATTTTGTAGGGCTACCGGTACTGTTTCCTTTCTCTATATAACTATTCCATGCATCATATAAATCAACACCTCATGGATTGTTACGTAGAGATGGTCTGCTTGTGATAATTTTTTTTATTATAGAGTTTGATGTCCTTAATTAAATGCACATTGGTTATACGATATGATAGAAGTTGTAGTTTTTTTTTTAATTAAACACCCACGTCCCCCTTAATAATTTGTATAATATTATCTTGTCTCATTATATTTCCTCTCACTGACGTCTGTAAGGTTATTATATTCTCTAGTGGCACCTCTATACTCCATCTCTCTTTAATTGTGGCTGACTGCATTGGCCATCATTCACTTAACCTTTGCTATGAGGCCTGATAAGAAGGTGACGAAAAATATCAAACCTGTAGCTACGGCTCCCATTCCCTGCACGTCTGTCTGTCTGTACCATAATATAAAAATAGACCACAGCTCGCGTTTACTCCATGCATTTGACAGGTTTACAGGGAGAATGTTATCAAGTGAACTCCAAGTGAACCCCAACCAGAGCCAGACAAAATGCAAAAAAAAAAAAAGAGTAAGAATAAAAAATACGTTTATGATGACCTACTGCAACACCGGTTAGGTTACTTGGATTGTACGAGTAAAAGAGAGTGTTGATGTTGGTGTAGGTGTTGGTGTTGTTGGTGTTGGTGTTGGTGTTGGTGGTGTTGGTGTTGGTGTTGTTGGTGTTGTTGGTGTTGGTGTTGTTGGTGTTGGTGTTGTTGTTGTTGGTGTTAGTGGTGGTGGTGTTGGTGGTGGTATAGGTGGTGGTTTTGATATAGTAGACATGGCCACGTTGCTTGCTTTTAGGTAATCACAGATACAAAAACCAGGCTCTGAGTAAGTGAATGACCAGGTTTGGTTCTTGACCGGTTGGGGGAGGGACAGGTTGTGGTGGTGGTGGTGGTGGTGGTGGGGTAAAGGTATATATATAGGTAGGAAGAGCCAAGGTGCGGTGATGTCAGACACTCTCACTGCCAGCCACTGAAAGCAACAACACACAACACATCCACTCAAAGCAACAATAACAAGACATTCGATGCCAACGCCGCCCCTTAATAAAGATCATATCCACCACCACACCGACCACTCGCCCTTTGCTATCTTTTTTTTTTTTTTTGTGACTTTGACCTTCGACCGATTTTGCCCAAAAGTTAATCATTTTGTTTTATGATGAATATATATCAATAGAAAAAAACTGAACATCACTCGGCTAAACCTGTGGACGTAGACCATAAACAAACACTAACAGATAAATAAATAAATATCCAGCACCGAAAACAATACACCTTCCCTTTCGGGGCTGTGTAACAATAACATCTTACCTACCATACTCCTGCAAATCAATATGGGCAATACCTTAATAAAGGGTTTTGACGCCCCTTCGAGCCACAAAACTATTAACACCTTACCTACGAATCTCCTACAAAATTAAATGTTGGCAATTCTTGAAAGGTTTTAGCGCCTTTTCGGATCACTAGTCAATTCCATTTTCTCTCTTCTGCTGCTGTCCCTCCTTTCCTTCTTTTCATCTCCATTTATTATATCTTAAATAATTACTGAGAACACATGGAGGAGGAGGAGGGAAAGGGAGGGTCAGAAATAAATTTATCATGGAGGAATCAGAAGAAGCCACCGATTCCTCTCAAAAAAAAAAAAAAAAAAAAAAAAAAAAAAAAAAAATTGCTTGATCCCCCATCGCTTAAATCAATCAATTAGTCTGTTGTTTCGTGGCATAGTTTGGAGGCATCGTTTCTTTACTCCTCCAATTACAGTACAGTCACTAGCACAAATAAGTATACAGTAGCTTTGGTCGGAGTTTTGATCAGTCCAATTCACCAACGAACTATAATTCCAATGAAGATCTTATTGGTGTACATAATTATAGGCACCAATATAATTTGTTTTGGTGAGACAGAACCTAAGCAATCCATCATTATGTTTTTCTCCAACAAAGAAGGCACCATCACCAATCAGTCACTCGCAGAAATCCATAATACGAATACAGTCAATAAAAGCTATATATACATACATACATACATACATACATACATACATACATACATCGGTATTACATCACGGGTGGTAACAACATTATAATAGAGGGTTACTAAGTTACTCGTACTGAAATACCTCGAGGGATACACTGACCCTGCTCATATTAAAACAAATATAAAAATAGCGTTCATTCATTCATTCAGTCAGTCAGTCAGTATTAGTCCATGGATAGCGGGAGAAGGGGTTGGATTGGCGTAGGAGCCTGACTCACTCCATAAAAACTAACGTGAACCACAACTACACACATGATAATATCAGTGAGGGATTTGGGTTCGCCTTAGGGGAGACGAATCCAAGCCTGTTTTTGCCAAGTAACCCGCCCGGTTAGATCCTGGCGGGGTAAAGATTCCCTGCAATGAGATGAGGATACCCTTGATGTGTGTGTGTGTGTGTGTGTGTGTGTGAGAGA
The DNA here is from genome assembly GCA_034508575.1 of Petrolisthes manimaculis. Taxonomy (NCBI): domain Eukaryota; kingdom Metazoa; phylum Arthropoda; class Malacostraca; order Decapoda; family Porcellanidae; genus Petrolisthes; species Petrolisthes manimaculis. Next base: position 13,188 of record JAWZYT010002346.1, on the reverse strand, counting down.
GAGAGAGAGAGAGAGAGAGAGAGAGAGAGAGAGAGAGAGAGAGAGAGAGACTACAGTGAATTATCTGGAAACCTTGACATGTGTAATATCTGGGCGACATTAGATCATTTTTTAGTCTTGGTTGCACTCTAACATTAAAAACGAGTTCGATACATAGAGGTTATATATAACATTAGACCTGTATAGTAATTAAGGAGACCAATATTCAGGTGAGACAAATAAATCGGGAGAGTATTTTACACACATGAATATAAATAAGTCTTCATACAGAGGTCTTTTTTTTTTAATGTGTACAAAGTTTTTTTTTTTTTTTTTTTATGGGACTTACATTAATCCTAAAATAGTATCTGACTGACTGATTGACCAAGTGTAAATCTAATCTACCACAAGCAGTACTACCTCACAACGAGATGTTTTTATATTCTAGTTCAATTATTCTACAGAGCTGCTGACTAACTTATATTAAGGGGATCAAAGTAGACCTTCCTCCAGCAGCTTTTTCCTCCACTATGCCTAAGTTTAGATTGGTGTGGCAATAGATATTATAGCCAGTTAGTTGCTCTGGCAGTTTAACAAATTGCGATGTAGATACGGTACACAAAAAGTTGTTAAGCATTGTTTTGAATGAAGGTTTCGTTAGATATTGTAATACGGTACTTTAGGATATGTAGAAGGAAATTATATAGAGATGTCATTGCATATATCGCTTTTATTACAATAAATATATATTATGGCCGCATTGGCAATAAATAAATAAATAATCACATCATCCTTGTGAAAACAGTGTACTGACACTGGCCACTGACGGTGAGTGAAAATGTTTACTTGAAGTAACGGCCTTCACGGGAGTTGGACTCGAAGGAGAAGGAGCCGGACTCGAAGGAACCGGAGTCATAGCGAGCCTCACCGTCGTACTTGACGTCAGCAATGTAACCCTCGTCACCGTCCACGTAGTAGGTGACCTTCTGGAGGCGACCGTCGGGAAGCTGTACGTAGTATGACCCCTGGGTGTTTTCACCGTCACGGGCCTCCTGCTGACCGAAGTCGTTTGCTGAAGAGTCGTCCTTCACGGCCCACTCGAAGTCGTACTTGGCCTCATCAGATTCGTAGGACTCGAAGGACCTGGACTCAGCTGACTGTGGAGGTAAAATGTCATTGAAACCAAATGTGTTGTCAAAATGTAAATACGTTTATATTGTACACTAAATGAATGTTTATAAACAAAACAAAATAACAGATAAATCAATACTTACTGGGACTCCATAACGACCGAACTCAACACTGCGGCTGTCGGCAGCGGCCAGAGCAACCACGCCCAGCAGGATTACGATCTGAGGAAGGACAGGGACACTTAGTGATAAACTTATATCAGGGGAAGGACAGGGACACTTATCAGGGAAGGACAGGGACACTTAGTGACAAACTTATATCAGGGGAAGGACAGGGACACTTATCTGTTAAGGACATGGACACTTAGTGACAAACTTATATCAGGGGAAGGACAGGGACACTATCTGGGAAGGACAGGGACACTTAGGGATAAACTTATATCTTGGAAGGACAGGGACACTTATCTGGGAAGGACAGGGACACTTAGTGATAAACAAATGTACAAGACACTTTGGTACATAACATTATTGTTTACAAATAATTTGTCAATTTTTATCTTAAGTACGATATGTTAATCAATATTAACAACACTGATACATTCCCACTGACAACACTGATAAATTCCCATTAACAACACTGATATATTCCCACTGACAACACTACTATAATTCCCACTGTCAACACTGATAAATTCTCACTGACAACACTGTTATATTCCCACTGATAACACTGTTATATTTCCCACTGACAACACTGATATATTCCCACTGACAACACTACTATATTTCCCACTGACAACACTGAGGCAAACCATCAAACTAAAGATGAAGGTGGTTTGCGATGCCTACGTCACTTTGCTTACCATAGAGTTCATTGTTGTGTGTAGTGAGGTAAGACCTTAACTGACCACTTCACCTCAGCCAGTCTGTTATATACCCTCAACCAACCCGTCCTCTCCTCCTCCTCCTCCTCATCCCTCCTCCTCCTCCGTCATTATCCTCCCTAAATTTTCCTACCTCCTCCTCCTCCCCCTCCCCCCTCCCTGCTTCTGATCAACCTCCCTCACTTCATCACTTCAGATAATGTATATATTTCTAACACGTGTATCTTGCGTCAGGAGCAAAAAAGCGAAAGTAGCACACATTATTTAGTTAATTCTAAAGGAGGGTTGTCACAGATTTTAACATTATGAAGGTAATATACACTTTTGGTACATTGGAGTACCTTCATTCCTCCAGGAGTATGCCAGGAAACAGGACCAGATGAACAAAGATAATGTTGTCGCGTTGCCTGGAATAGTTTGGATCAATCACTTGCTCCACATTTACCAACACTGTATCAAAGTGAGGGAGCAGGTTGAATGTACTAGATATTTGACAATAGACAGGGAGAGAAATCGTTCAAGGTCGTCATATGAGTGACCTGTTCAACTTAACCTAACTGTGCTACATTACACACACACCCACCTTATTACATGTACTTATTGCCTTAATGCATGCCTACTACACTACCTGATAATTTATAGCTTCGATTCTATATTATTATCAGGCACTATTAGTTGTATTTTCAGCTTGTTATGCGGTTGAATAATTACAATTATACACCGTATGTTTTGACTGTTATTAGAACCACTTACCCTTCAAGACAACTAACATGTATGTATATATGTGTGTGTGTATAAAATAAATGTGCAATCTATGACAGTCTAAGTTACTGCACGAACAGAACCTCAGCAGTAAATGATACAGTTTGTGGTTAAAAGCTTCGCTACATGCCTATAATTGTTTTGCTTTGGTGACGGAAAATACACTTGCAATCCTTTATTTAGAAACTGTTGTTGTTGTTGTAGTTCCCCAGACTGTCTGGCTGAGCAGTCCTGAGTCTGGTTGACCGAAGCCGCGCAGATGCTCGGACCCCCAAATGGGAGTCAGGGAGATTGTGAGATCTATTTCTTCGAAGGGAACAGACGAGAGGACTGCCGGTGTATCATGCAATCGTGAGAACCGTGCAGATGTGAGGACGAGAGATAAAAGCGATTATAGCGACACCTATTGCTTAGGTTAGGTTAGGTTAGGTTAGGTTTGGTGAGGTTAGGTTAGGTTAGGTTAGGTTTGGTTAGGTTAGGTTAGGTTAGGTTAGGTTAGGTTAGGTTAGGTTAAGTTAGGTTAGGTTAGGTTAGGTTAGGTTAGGTTAGGTTAGGTTAGGTTAGGTATAATAGTTTTCTCTCTCTCGTCCTCACATCTGCACGGTCCTCACGATTGCATGATACACCGGCTCATGGGCATGTACCCCCGAGCCAACATTGCCACCGTCTGTGTTGTTGTATTTAGTCAATGGAATCCAATCCAGTTCACTAATAGAGGGAAGCTGTCATAAAGTCTACATTCACCGCCACCTGTATCAAATATTCCTCTTCAACTGTATAGCTGCATTTTTATTTTCAACTAACATACATGAAGCTATTTTTCTTTGTGAAGGAAGTACCCTTAGCGTCGATGAGAGATATGTAAATTAACCCCAAACAACTGATGACATTTTATACCGTTTGTTGAATTGTATAGTAACTTTAGACGACTTATTGTTGAACAGAAAAACCCTGCTGGTCTTTCAAGAATAATAGATAGATAGAACACATGCAGTAAAGCAAAGAGAGGAGAATAGCATATTATTGTTGTTGTTTGATTTACCAGCAGCACCCCTATAAGTAAAACAAGGAGGGGGGGAGTTGTTGGAGCGAACCTTTGCCTTAGGCGGCTCGCAGTGTGGCTGTTCGAAGACACCTATTAGCTTGGCGGAGGATATGGTGTGACGACTAGCCAACATTGCACTTATTAATACACTGAGAGGTCAATAGGTATAAGGTGTGTCAAGTTAACATTACCAAATAGACGACTTGATGCATCTGAATTGTTTTTATTATCGTGAATACCTAAATGAAGGTACAAAGAGTCACGTGGGTAAATCACAGTAACATAATCACAGAAACACAATCACAGAGTAACATAATCACAGAAACACAATCACAATAACACAATCACAATAGCACAATTACAATAGCACAATTACAATAGCACAATTACAATAAGAAAATCACATTGACATATTCACAGAAACACAATCACAATAACATATTCACAATAACACAATCACAATAACATATTCACAGTAACATAATTTTCATTGTGCCACAAACACGATGACTTCAAACACTTTGTAATGGTTAACGAAAGAAAAGATTTGCTTCCAACGTGAATGCCTTAGAAGACTCACGTAAGGAATTACAAGCAACTTAAGGGGGTGCGGGAAAAGGGGGACAGACTTGGGGGGGGGGGTTGCGGAAGTAGGGGGACAGGCTTAGGGGTGGGGTTTGGGGGGTGCGGAAGTAGGGGGACAGGCTTAGGGGGGAAGGTTAGGGGAGTGGGAATAGGGGACAGGCTTTCTACCCACCCTAAGCCTGTCCTCCTATTCCCCCCTCCCCCCCAGTCACCCCCCCCCCCTCCCAAGCCTGTCCCCTACACCCACACACCCCTTAATTAAGTAGTACAAAAAAATTATTAGCATTTATTATAGTTATTACTCGCTGATAAGAAAATGTCACTTTTATCCATTATACCTATAATTAGTATAAATAATTGTAATAGTGTTCTTGAACTTCTATAAACGAGTTGAACTGTGTCAAATTAAACAATGAAAAACTCACTTCTCTTTGACAAAATAATAATAATCGTTTTTAGTCTAATGTTAATAAACGACAACACATTACAAGAGAACGATAGATGGATAACGAATAATTATACCATTAGCACCCATTACCATATTGATTAATTAACGTTGATTAATTAATATTGATTAATTAATATTGATTAATTAGCCACTACGTGTTACAGTCAGACAAATAATACCGCTACTCACTGTTCTATTTAAGACGGTCATTCTCTTTTGTTACATTGGAGCTCCTCGATTCCTCCAAAGTATGCTAGGAAACAGGACCGGAAGAGCAAAAATAATGGCGTTGTATTGTTGCTTGGAATAGTTTGGAGGATTCAGTTGCTTCAGAATTACCAACACAAAACTTCCCCCTTTAATTAACCCTGACTGACAAATATCCATCAGTCTGCCCTGAACTCATTGTGTTTCAAGTTTCAAGTTTCCTCGTATTGTAAATTGATGAGAACACAAAATAATCATAGCACTCTCTTTGTCACTCTCTTTTCCTTCCATTCTTTTCCCTACCTTCCTCCTCCTCCTCCTTCACACACACACTCTCTCTCTCTCTCTCTCTCTCTCTCTCTCCTTCTCTAATTATGCAAGTGAGATTCTAAACCGAAGGAGGGAATCATCGTCTGGTTCCTATATACTCTTTACTTCTTTACTTCTTTTGTTATCATGCTGACCTTCCCTCATTTCTATCGTCCCTCGCCTCGTGTAGGATTCCAGGTCTAGATTGGTTTTAACTTATCATCTCAGATATACTTTTGAGAAGATTATAACCCTGACCCGACCCAGGATCTTACAACTCAAAGGTGCCTGGAAATTCTCCTGCCCAAAAATGCCTGGAAATTCTCCTGCCCAAAAATGCTTGGAAATTCTACTGCCCAAAAATGCCTGGAAATTCTGTTGCCCAAAAATGCCTGGAAATTCTCCTGCCCAAAAATGCCTGGAAATTCTCCTCCCCAAAAATGCCTGGAAATTCTCCTGCCCAAAAATGCCTGGAAATTCTCCTGCTCAAAAATGCCTGGAAATTCTACTGCCCAAAAATGCCTGGAAATTCTGTTGCCCCAAAAATGCCTGGAAATTGTCCTGTAAATCACTATGAATATATTTATGTATCCATTGGCCTCTGGTGTTGTTTCCTGGAAGCTTGAGAGGACTACAGTGTGTTAACGGGGAAGTTTTGTATTGGTAATTCTGGAGCAACTGAATCCTCCAAACTATTCCAAACAACAGAAGAACACCATTACTTTTGCTATTCTGGTCCTGTTTCCAAACCTATTTTGTATAGAGGAATCAAGGCACTCCAAAGTACCAAAAAAAGAATGACCCCCTTAAATGTCTAGGTCGGTGTACTGGAGGAGACTATTATATCCCTCCAAATATCTCATGAAACAGACTCCCTTCAGTTTAGATCCTGGTTTGTGCCATAGTCTGGAGGAATCAGGAGTCTCATATTCCTCCACAATGTCATGGCCTCCTCTGTTTCCTTTCCTTGTGTAATTTATTTTATTTGGTTATTTGATATGTTTTGTATTACTTTTTTTATTTTAGTAGAGATGAGCGTTTTCCTGTCTGGGACTTTATTGCTAATAGTTAATGTTTTTTTTTTTTTTTTTGTTTTTGTTTTGTGTGTGTGTGTGTGTGTGTATTGACGAGTGAGTGGGTGAATGAGTCAATTAGTGAGAGTAAGAATATGATTATGTGTGTGTGAGAGAGAGAATGAATCCGGATAAGTTTGTGTGAGTGAATGAGAGAGGGAGAATGAGTGACAAAGTTAGTGAAGAATTGTGAACTGTTCTCTGGAGCATTGTGTTATCATGAGGAAAACTTTGAAACTTTCACCAACAAGCCATCGTTCTTCCTTGTCCAGCAACAACAATTGATTATATAAACATTGTACTTCATTTGTAATCGTGTAGGAAAATTGGTCTCAGATTCACAAATAATGACCCACTTGAATAGAGAGAAAAGTTATCGATCGCAGGCAAAAGGTATAAAGAAAAGCTTGATAAATAGAACACATTCATTCCAATAAATTACATCTCACACTTGACAATAAATTAATCGATGACTTTGTTGGCACAGAACTACTGTAAGTCACGTTAAAATTTGTAAAGTAACATTTTCACATGTCCGGGTGTTTGACCCATTCCTTGTCATTCATTTGTTGAAATCGTTTACTTGGATTCGTTGGAGTGTTACTTGAAGTAACGGCCTTCACGGGAGTTGGACTCGAAGGAGAAGGAGCCGGACTCGAAGGAACCGGAGTCATAGCGAGCCTCACCGTCGTACTTGACGTCAGCAATGTAACCCTCGTCACCGTCCACGTAGTAGGTGACCTTCTGGAGGCGACCGTCGGGAAGTTGTACGTAGTATGACCCCTGGGTGTTTTCACCGTCACGGGCCTCCTGCTGACCGAAGTCGTTTGCTGAAGAGTCGTCCTTCACGGCCCACTCGAAGTCGTACTTGGCCTCATCAGATTCGTAGGACTCAAAGGACCTGGACTCGAAGGACCTGGACTCAGCTGACTGTGGAGGTAAAATGTCATTGAAACCAAATGTGTTGTCAAAATGTAAACACGTTTATATTGTACACTAAATGAATGTTTATGAACAAAACAAAATAACAGATAAATCAATACTTACTGGGACTCCATAACGACCGAACTCAACACTGCGGCTGTCGGCAGCGGCCAGAGCAGCCACGCCCAGAAGGATTACGATCTGAGGAAGGACAGGGACACTTAGTGACAAACTTATATCAGGGGAATGACAGGGACACTTAGGGATAAACTTATATCAGGGGAAGGAAAGGGACACTTAGGGATAAACTTATATCAGGGGAAGGACAGGGACACTTATCAGGGAAGGACAGGGACACTTAGTGACAAACTTATATCAGGGGAAGGACAGGGACACTTATCAGGGAAGGACAGGGACACTTAGTGACAAACTTATATCAGGGGAAGGACAGGGACACTATCTGGGAAGGACAGGGACACTTAGGGATAAACTTATATCTTGGAAGGACAGGGACACGTATCTGGGAAGGACAGGGACACTTAGTGATAAACAAATGTACAAGATACTTTGGTACATAACATTATTGTTTACAAATAATTTGTCAATTTTTATCTTAAGTACGATATGTTAATCAATATTAACAACACTGATACATTCCCACTGACAACACTACTATAATTCCCACTGTCAACACTGATAAATTCTCACTGACAACACTGTTATATTCCCACTGACAACACTGATATATTCCCACTGACAACACTGATATATTCCCACTGACAACACTACTATATTTCCCACTGACAACACTGAGGCAAACTATCAAACTAAAGATGAAGGTGGTTTGCGATGCCTACGTCACTTTGCTTACCATAGAGTTCATTGTTGTGTGTAGTGAGGTAAGACCTTAACTGACCACTTCACCTCAGCCAGTCTGTTATATACCCTCAACCAACCCGTCCTCTCCTCCTCCTCCTCCTCATCCCTCCTCCTCCTCCTCCTCATCTTAGCACTCCTGATCCTTCTTCCACCCTGAACCTTGGATTACACATAAATATATATATTTTTTGTTATCGTGTAGTGAGACAAGTCGAGAGAAACTAGCACACCTAATGATTTCGCTATAGAGAGACAATAGAAAGTGTAACGTAACGTAAGGCTTCTGTGTATGTGTGTGTGTGTGTGTGTGTGTGTGTGTGTGTGTGTGTGTGTGTGTGTGTGTGTGTGTGTGTGTGATCTTGTGGAATCCATTCATAAAGGTAAGTAGGTAGGTAGTGTGCAATAAACTCGACCCTTGGCACCAGAGACTAGTGGGGTTATCAAGGGCGGGTGTGTGGGTTGTTATGAAACTGGACCACCTCTCGTTGTCGTCGTCGTCGTGGTGTGATGGGTTGGCTACACTGACTGGATGGCTGGATATCCTGTATGAGTTTTATCCTTCTGTCATGGCATAGGGAAGGGGTTGTTGTGACTCTGGGGGTCGCAGGTCTTTCATTTTTGTCTACTGCTTGCTTGAATCGTGTCGGTATGTATATTTTAATCCAATTGACTGATAGACTAATGTATTGATTGAAAGATAGAACGAGTGATAGTAATACGGTAGATAAATAGATAGAAATACAGATAGATTGCAACACACACACGCACACACACACACACACACACACGCACATTCTCTCTCTTCCTACATGGTCTCTTTTTCTTTCCTCTTCTTCAGTGCAGTTCAATTATCATCCTATAATTTTAATTCCAGTTCGAGTGACACTTGACCTTGGCTACCTAAAATTATACTCGATTATCTATTTATATATATATATTTTTTTCTGTGCATAGGAGAGTTGATTTCAGTTGACAAGTGGTAAATGTGGCACCTTGACAGTATTGTTTGTTTGTATTGTCAAGTGTGTGTGCAGAGATGCCTTGGTCATACTTAAAATTGTAGAGTTTATTTTAGTATTAGTAAATCTGGAGCAACCGATTCCTCCAAAATATTCCGAACAACAGACCACCATAAGAGTGCTCTAAGTTCCCCAAAAAGTTTGCCAGGAAATAGGACTACGTACATACATTTACAGGAATAATGGCGTCCTGATGCTTGGAGTAGTTTGGAGGAATCAGTTGCTCCAAATTTATCAACACTGTGCCATCCCAATAAGGTTCCATCTAGGATTCCAGAGTCGGTGGAATTGTTGGACCATTTTCCCTGCCCCCTATATCCCTGTTCACCCAGCAGTAAGTATATTTAGGTACAGTTGGACACAGGAATTCGAGGTTAGCCCAAGTGAAAGATGGTCAATTTCTCCCAATATCAAGTTCCTTAGTGCCTAATAGGAGACACCAGGGGCAGAAGCCAGTATTGAGGATGGTAATAAAAAGCAACTACCTGATAATAGACACTGGTTACTCAAATGGGACAAGTATATTTCACCTGGGCTGTAGCACAATTCCTGTGTCCAACTGTACCTGATTGTAAGTATATATAGGTACCTGATTGTAAGTATATATAGGAGGAGGTTGAAGACACCAGCCAAACAGGGCAGTACTCCTAGGGTGGACACTGGACTGGTGATAGGGAGGGTTGGTACTCCTGTTTCACCTGTCTGTCCACCTTTGCTGATCTTTTTCGTGTCTCACATACACTGAGAGTAGTCCAACATACTCCCCAAAACACCACTCTCTTTCTATTTACACAATATATACAAACACTCTACACACTACACCCTTTGTCCAAATTATATCCCCCCAAATTTAAAAACTATGAATAGAATTAATAACCAAGTCTCTGAGGCCCCTGGTGATGGGTCAATAAACTCCCCTCAGTCTGGACCCACCCAAGCCTGTCCCCTACTCCCGCACACCTTCTAACCCCCCCCCCCAAGCCTGTCCCCTAATAATATGACCCTCTATACTAACTCACTCCCACTCAATGCCAGACTCAGTGTCAACTCTGTTAACACTGAATATATATATAGTTCAAATGTGTGGAGCAAAAATAAAATAAAAAATAACATTCTTGTCTCTGCATCGACTGGTCAGAGAGTGGATATATGTACTGTAATTCCCGACCGTCACTATAAATAAATCCCTTCACATCAATGACGGCAGCACCTCGTCAGATGATATACAGTAAATCAGGACTACCAACCCTTCATATAAATAAGGGAGGGTTCAATATTTTTTGTAGTCAACGCGAACCACATGTACTGTAATCCATCACCTTATCAGTGAATATAAGGATACTGCAGCATATGTAACTTAATTTACAACTTTTATATCGTCTATGTGTCTTTTGCAAATATTATGAAAGCTGCAGGACTTGAGAATTTTATTTCTTTTCCATAATTTCTAGTGTTTCATACAGACATCAGCCATAACACGTGTCGACATACAACATTACCTGATGGTCCTTTTAGAACTCCATGTATGGTTGAATAAATACACATTTTCTTCCTGATTAATAAAAGATAATGCGACAAATGGGTGTCTAGAGAATATGTTAAAGAGAAAGTCTTGACAAACTGTGATCATGTTTATTACAATAAGTTAAACTCTCAGAGAGCAAAATAAATATATCAAAATTATAGCTTTATGAACAGCGTTGAGCGATGACTCAATCTGCTGTTGTGGAGGGATACTCGTATTTCCGTAAGTCATGATATGTGGTCGTTATGTTTCCAAGATTCCGTTCAAGTTGTTTACTTAGACTCGTTAGAGTAGGAGTCGAAGTAACGGTTTTCACGGGAGGCTGACTCGAAGGAGACAGAGTCATAGCGAGCCTCACTGTCGGTGAGTGAAAATGTTTACTTGAAGTAACGGCCTTCACGGGAGTCGGACTCGAAGGAGAAGGAGCCGGACTCGAAGGAACCGGAGTCATAGCGAGCCTCACCGTCGTACTTGACGTCAGCAATGTAACCCTCGTCACCGTCCACGTAGTAGGTGACCTTCTGGAGGCGACCGTCGGGAAGCTGTACGTAGTACGACCCCTGGGTGTTGTCACCGTCACGGGCCTCCTGCTGACCGAAGTCGTTTGCTGAAGAGTCGTCCTTCACGGCCCACTCGAAGTCGTACTTGGCCTCATCAGATTCGTAGGACTCGAAGGACCTGGACTCGAAGGACCTGGACTCAGCTGACTGTGGAGGTAAAATGTCATTGAAACCAAATGTGTTGTCAAAATGTAAACACGTTTATATTGTACACTAAATGAATGTTTATAAACAAAACAAAATAACAGATAAATCAATACTTACTGGGACTCCATAACGACCGAACTCAACACTGCGGCTGTCGGCAGCGGCCAGAGCAGCCACGCCCAGAAGGATTACGATCTGAGGAAGGACAGGGACACTTAGTGACAAACTTATATCAGGGGAAGGACAGGGACACTTAGTGACAAACTTATATCAGGGGAAGGACAGGGACACTTAGTGACAAACTTATATCAGGGGAAGGACAGGGACACTATCTGGGAAGGACAGGGACACTTATCTGGGAAGGACAGGGACACTTAGTGACAAACTTATATCAGGGGAAGGACAGAGACACTTAGGGATAAACTTATATCTGAGGAAGGACAGGGACACTTATCTGGGAAGGACAGGGACACTTATCTGGGAAGGACAGAGACACTTATCTGGGAAGGACAGGGACACTTAGTGACAAACGTATATCAGGGGAAGGACAGAGACACTTAGTGACAAACTTATATCAGGGGAAGGACAAGGATACTTAGTAATATCCTCATATTGTTTTTAGAGATTTATAGCATTCTTCTTGACAGATAGATGTCTTAGAAATGTTCGAAACAGTTTAACAGATTCATTCCAGTTGACCACACACGTGTCACTAAGTCTTATAACCAAAGTGTGCTTAAGTTGAGGACGAGAGGCTGTGTGATCCCCCATTCTTTGCTTACCATAGAGTTCATTGTGTGTGTAGTGAGGTAAAGCCTTAACTGACCACTTCTCCTCTACCAGTCTGTTATATACCCTCCCTGGACTCATTCCTACGTCATTCACCCTCCTTGCTTCTCGTCATCCTACTTCGCACCGTAGTAGCGATAGGCTATTTGTGTAACTTTCATCATACTAGTCGAGGTCGCGGTCCCTCCCCTCTTCCAAACTAATCCCTTCTTTATTTTGCAAATTATTAACACCATGCAAACTACAACATCTTGCAAGCCCACCCCATTCCACAACAACACTAATTCTTTCACCATGCAGACTACAACTCAAGCCTACCCCACAATACAACAACACTGATTCTGTCACCATGCACACTACAACTACAATCCCACCCCATTCCATAACAATACTCATATTTACTTACACCAATCAGACTACAATCCCTCACCACCACAATACTCATTCTCACAGGATAATTGTTAACTCCTGGTTTTTTTTTTAAAGGGGTGCGAGAATAGGGAGATAGATTTCGGGTGGTAGAAAGCCGTTCCCCTATTCCTACACCCACCAAAAAAAAACCAAGCCTGTCCCCATACTCCTGCACCCCTAACTCCTCCCCCAAGCCTGTCCCCCTATTCCCACAAACACCTTAACCCATGCTTCGTTTAGTGTTTACCAATTCCTGAGGCCGACTGTACACTTAACTTATTTAGAGTGTTGACAAGAGCGGCTACAGAGAGTCAGTAGGTCTGGCCAAGGTTAGCCTACCTTACCAATGACGGAAATTAGTTCATGTTCTCCTTATATGTTATTCACCATTCTGATATTGTTCTCTTTCTCTCTCTCTCTCTCTCTCTCTCTCTCTCTCTCTCTCTCTTCTCTCTCTCTCTCTCTCTCTCTCTCTCTCTCTCTCTCTCTCTCTCTCTCTCTCTCTCTCTCTC
>JAWZYT010002345.1:20000-42358 GCA_034508575.1 Petrolisthes manimaculis | reverse complement strand
GTATGTATATATGTGTGTGAATGAGTGAATGATTGTATATGCGTGTGCAAATGTGAGTGTGTGTGTGTATATAAGTTAGTGTCTGTGTGTGTATGAATTAAATCTTGGGTCCAATTTTCTTCTTCCTTCAACTAACTACACGTGTAAATTATTGTGTGGTGTATGTAGATATTTTCGTGTCATTGGGTTTGTCAAGAATACATTAATCAGTATTGGACATGGAGCCGAGGCATGTCAAGGGGAAGGTGCATGGCAGATACTGTAGGTGAATGAGTGGGAGAGGAAGTGATAGGTGAAGGGGTGGGTGGGATAGGTAGGGGTGGGAGAGGCTGGTTGGTGAGGGAGTGGTTGGTTGGTGAGTGAGAGGTTGGGTGAGGAAGAGGTTGGTGGGTGAGAGAGAGTTTCAGAGGTAGGTAGGTAGGTAGGTAGGTAGGTAGGTAGGTAGGTAGGTAGGTAGGTAGGTAGGTAGGTAGGTAGGTAGGTAGGTAGGTAGGTGAGTGGGTAGGTAGGTGGTTGAATAGGAGAGAGTTTCAGAGGTAGGTGGGTAGGTAGGTGGGTTGATAGGTGTGTGAGGGAGAGGTAGGTAGGTAGGTAGGTACACAGGTAGGTAGGTAGACAGGCAGGTAGGTGGATGAGAGTAAGGAGTGGGTGGGTAGATAGGTGGGATGAAGGTGGTGGTGGTGGTGGTGGTGGTGGTGGTGGTGGGATGGGCAGTGAGAGAGAGAGGTAAGTGGTGGTGGTGACAGTGGTGTGGCTGCCTTCGCGCCGGTGAGATAGATAGAGAGAGAGAGAGAAGAGAAAACAGACAACAGACAGAGTGTTAGAGAGAACGAAGAGACAGACTTGAAATGTAGATGTATAAGCAACTTGGTAGACAGACAAATGAAAATACCAAAATGCGCGACCCTCTGAAATCCGATACAGAGTTGATGTAAAAACGTGAATTATTTTGTTGTGGGAAAGATTGTGTTGTGAAGAGAGGAGAGGGATTTAAAGTGAGAACAATATACTGTGCCTGTAAGTTGTGTGTTGGTGGTGGTGGTGGAGGGAAGAAGATGTCCAGTTGTGTGGAGATTTAAAACGTGAGGTTAATTAAATGGATTATCTCAAGGTTTTTATGCTAGATATGTGTACAGTGAGTGAGTGAGTGAGTGAGTGAGTGAGTGAGTGAGTGAGTGAGTGAGTGAGTGAGTGAGTGAGTGAGTGAGTGAGTGAGTGAGTGAGTGAGTGTGTGAGTGAGTGAGTGAGTGAGTGAGTGAGTTGTTTGTTGGTTGGTTGGTTGGTTGTAGGATAAAATGTGAATCTGTTTACTGATTTCTTCCTTCAATCTAGTCCAAGCATCAGGATATCACCATTACATCAATTCCTTCAGTCTGTTTCATGACATACTTTGGAGGAATCAATCACTACACTATTCCTAAAAGAGAGACAGACAATAAAGTAGATAAGGATTTGATAACTGCAAAATATTAGTCAGTAAAAAAAAGAAAGATAGAGATAGAAAAGATAAGAGTTGGCAAAGACAATAAAAGATAGATAGAGAGTAGATAAGGATTTGATAACGGCATGATAATAATGAGTGAAAAGAAAGATAGAGACAGTAAAGATAAGGATAGGCCAGGTATATCAAGTAAATAATAAAGATACCCTCCTCCCTTCCTCCTACTCTCCTTTCCTCCCCCCTTCTCTCTTTTCCACCTCCCTACTCTCCTTCCCTTCCTCCCCCCTACTCTCCTTCCCTCCACCCTCCCCTCTACTCCCCCTCCCTCACTCCCTCCCCTACTCTCCCTCCCTCCATCACCTTCTCCATCATTTCCTTACCCTTGGCTGGGGAGGTGAACGTTCTCCTTCAATGAAAGGCCAGGGTGTCAGGACGGGTTGGCTGTGTTTTAGGGGGTGACGTGTGTGTGTGTGTGTGTGTGTGTGTGTGTGTGTGTGTGTGTGTGTGTGTGTGTGTGTGTGTGTCAATGTGCACCTGAGCGTGTGTGTTTATGAGACTGCCTTGTGTGTGTGTGTTCCTGCTTACCTGTCATAATATGTAACTGTCATTATTTCCGTGTGTGTGTGTGTGTGTGTGTGTGTGTGTGTGTGTGTGTGTGTATAGGGTAGAATGAGACTCATTTACTCATGCTTATCAAAGCTTGGTCGTCTCAGCTTCTGGGCTCATAACCTCACTCGGCTCAGGGACTAATCTCCAGAAAACAAAACAAAAACAAAAACAAAAAACAAAGTGTGCTCGAAAAATTGTGAAACTATAATACTTGGTTTGTGTACTGAGATTGTATACTGGGATTGTGTACTGAACTCGTGTACTGGGCTCGTGTACTGGGCTCAAATAAATCTCCTGCCATGATCCCAAACAAAAACTGACAACAACAAAAGTGACAACAACAACAAGACTATATGATGAAGTAGTGGTGGAGTGTTGGAGGTTGTGAGGATGAATCTTAGCATAAGGTAAGGTTAATGTTGTGATGATGATGAAGAACTTATTTTTTTACTACACACACACACACATTCATACATATACATACATACATACGTACATATATAAACTTATTCGTTCATTCATTCACTCGCTCAATCTCTCTTACACACACACACACACACACACACACAAATTTTCATTCATTACCTTTCTCAAACACATTCACTCATATTTTCTCTCATTCACAAACACACACACACATACACTCTCTCTTTCTTTCTTTCTCTCTCTCTTTCTTCTTCTCTCTTTTTCTCTCTCTCTCTCATACACACACAAGAATGTAGTCCCTCCTCCTCTTCTCTCTCTTCTTTGTAATTATTGTAAGTGTTCTACTTATCTGCATTCCCTCTCTACTTCCTCCTTCTCCTCCTCTCCCTCCCTCCTTCCTTCCTTCCTTCACCTCCTCATTTTCGTCTCCTTCTCCTACCTCTCCTTCCTCCTCTCCCTCCTTCCCTCCTTTACCACCTCTTTTTTGTCTCTTCTACCCTTCATCCTTCCTTTGTTTTCCTTCACCTCCTCTTTTCCCCTATTTCACCTACCCCTCTTTCTTCCCTACTTTACCACCTCTCTCTCGTCTTCTACTCCTCCTACTTCTTCTCCATTCCCTCCTTCCCATTCCTCCTCCACCCTCCCCCTCTTTTTTCCTTCACCTCCTTCCCCCTACTCACCTCAATTACAGTAATAACAAACATTTCCCTGCAATACATTACATTCTCCACCTTCTTATCTCTCTCTCTCTGTCTGTCTCTCTCTCTCTCTCTCTCTCTCTCTCTCTCTCTCTCTCTCTCTCTCTCTCTCTCTCTCTCTCTCTCTCTCTCTCTCTCTCTCTCTCTCTCTCTCTCTCTCTCTCTGTCTCTCTATCTCTCTCTCTCTCTCATAAGGGTAGTAATATTACATAATTCCTTTTCTTCCCCCTACTCTCTTTTCCTCTCCACTCTCCTTACCTCACCCTCCTTCCCTCCTCTGCCAATTCCTCTTCCTTCCCCTTCCCTCTCCACCCACCAGTCAACCCACCAGTCACGTCCAGTCTACTGCTATGTATAATAATTATCCACATATGTTACGCTGCCTCAATTATCCTCAATCACCCGAAATTAGAAACAGCTCCTTTCATCCCTCAACTCAACTCAACTCAACCCCTTTCACTTCACTTCCCTTCTCCTTTCATTCTTCAACTCAACCCCCTTCACTTCACTTCCCTTCTCCTTTCATTCTTCAACTCAAACCCCTTCATGGGAAACATGACCATTTTAACAACAATAATAATGGTCTGTTGTTGCTTGCATTAGTTTGAAGGACTCAGTTGCTCCAGATTTTCACCAGCAGTGTACAGTTGCCTCCACTTGTAAGGATCACAGAGTCAGATAGATGGGTTTGTTTGATAAATTATGGCATCACTGTGTTTGTTTACTCGTAATTATACCAAATGAATGGACAGAACTCACCAATATTATCCATTCATGTACTATTACTACGTGTATGTAAACAAACACAGTGTTGCCACGTTTACTAATACTACGTGTATGTAAACAAAGACAGTGGTGCCACGTTTACTATTACTACGTGTATGTAAACAAAGACAGTGGTGCCACGTTTACTATTACTACGTGTATGTAAACAAAGACAGTGGTGCCACGTTTACTATTACTACGTGTATGTAAACAAACACATTTACATTGCCACATTTACAATTACTACTTATAATAAACAAAGACAGTGGTGCCACGTTTACTAATACTACTTAGCATAAACAAATAAACACAGTGGTGCCACATCTCGCCTAATTCACACCGGACTTTGTGCTCGTTACAAGTGGACTCAACTGTACAGCCCCGTTAATGAAAATGACAGAGGGGGGTGGGGGTGGGGGTGGGGGAGGGGGGGGAAGGGGGTTGGTGGTGGGGGAAGGGGATAAGGAAAGGAGAGGTGATAATTAAATTCTATTGTTCTATCGTGTCCTTTCTCTCTCTCTCTCTCTCTCTCTCTCTCTCTCTCTCTCTCTCTCTCTCTCTCTCTCTCTCTCTCTCTCTCTCTCTCTTCTCTGATGATCTGGAAGACGAGGGAGGGAAGGAGAGAAGGAGGGAAAAAGAGGGGTGGAGAGATGGTAGGGAAATAAAGGATGGAGGGAAGGAGGGAAAATAATGGATGGAGGGATGGAGGGAAAATATAGGATGGAGGAAAGGAGAGAATAAAAGGGGTGGAGGGAAAAGAGGGGTGGAGGGAAGGAGAGAAAATGAGGGGTGGAGGGAAGGAGAGAAAATGAGGGGTGGAGGGAAGGAGAGAAAATAAGGGAAGGATGGAGGGAAAATATAGGATGGAGGTAGGAAAAATGTGGGAGGGGAGGAGGGAAAAGAAGGGGAGGAGAGAAGAAGGAAAAATAAAAAGGGGAGGGAAGGAGATGGAGGGAGAAAAGACACGAAAAGAAATAGACAGACAGACAGACAGACAGACAGGCAGACAAAAACAAAGAAAGAGGGAGAGAGAAAGTGAGAGTGACATGAAAGGAAGATGAGAGAGTAACAGGGAGGAAGAGGAGGAGGAGGAGGAATACAAAGGAATACAAAGGAGGTACAGGCAACAACAGCCCTGGTGGGCCTCACAAGGCTGCCTGTGTAACTATTCTACGTCTATGGTTTCTACATGTCTGAGAAAAAGGATAGTAAAGTGGAAGGCTCCTCCCCACCCACCTCTCCCTCCGGTAAAAAACCGGCCTGAAAAAAGTGGTGGAAAAAACACCTGTGCAGCAGTAGAAAAAAAAAAAACTGAACAGGAAATTTTATAGTACAGTGTGAAAAAGAATACAATAATCTATTTACATCTAAAAAAACATAATAATAATAATAATAATTAACGAGGCGGGTAATAAGTTAGGTTAGGTTTTGTCGTCATGTATTTATCGAGTTTAATTTTAAAAGTATCAATCGTACTGCTACTGACTACTTGTGCTGGGAGAGAGTTCCATACATTAACTATTCTGTTGAAGAAAAAGTGTTTTGCTTCTTCCGATCTAAAGGCTTTTCCGATTATTTTGAACCCATTGTTTCTTGTGGTTCTTTCTCGATCAATAATTACATAATCGCTTATATTGACATTGTCGAAACCATGAATCATTTTAAAAACCTCAATTAGGTCACCCCGTAGTCTACGTTGTTCTAAACTAAATAGATTGAGTTCCTTTAATCGCTCTTCGTATGGCTTGTTTCGCAGTCGTGGAATCATTTTCGTAGCTCGCCTTTGGACTCTCTCCAGCTTTTCAATGTCTTTTCTGTAGTAGGGTGACCAAAACTGAACGCAATATTCGAGATGGGGACGTACGAGGGAATTGAACAGTGTCAGGATGACTTTGTCAGATTTGAACTCGAAGGTTCTGCCAATGAAACCAATTAATTTGTTCGCGGTTTTAACTGCTTCTGAGCAGTGTTTGCCTGGTTTGAGGTTGCTACTAATTGTTACGCCCAGGTCTTTTTCTTCATTAACTGTACGAAGGTCAGTACCGTTCATTGAATAGTTGGTGTGATCGTTGTTGCTACCAATATGCAAAACTTTACACTTATTTACGTTATATGACATCTGCCATTTCTTTGACCAGTTAACTAAGCGATCAAGGTCGGACTGTAGTAGTGCTTTTTCGGCAGTAGTAGTAACTCTACTAGTTATTTTTGTGTCGTCAGCAAATTTGGATATCTTACAGGTGAGGCCTTCATCGATGTCGTTTACATAGATTATAAAAAGAACAGGGCCGAACACTGAGCCCTGTGGCACTCCACTTACAACGTTTCGCCAGTTTGATGCTTTTCCGTTAATTACGACGCGTTGTTTTCTCTCGTAGAGCCAGTCTTTGAGCCATGAATGAATTTTACCAGTAATGCCATGCGAAATTAATTTATATAGAAGGTGCCTATGGGGAACTTTGTCAAACGCTTTTTGGAAGTCCAGATAAATGATGTCTACCGCTTTGGACTCGTCAAATATGTTAAATACATCGTTGTAAAAGTCTAGTAGATTAGTGAGGCATGAACGTTTATTACGGAAGCCATGCTGGGAGTTCTTAATGAGACTGTTCTCTTCCAAGTAGCTTACTAGTTTGTTACACAATATGGATTCCATTATTTTACTGACTACTGAGGTGAGACTGATCGGTCTATAGTTACATGGGAGAGACTTAGACTAGACTTAGACTTAGACTAGGAGGAGGAGGAGGAGGAGGAGGAGGAGGAGGAGGAGGAGGAGGAGGAGGAGGAGGAGGAGGGTGAGGAAGAGGGGGAAGAAAAAGGGACGAGGGGAGGAAAGAAGAGCTATCTATCCCCTTTCCTTTCTCTCTTCTCCTTCTATTCTCTCTCTACTTCTCTCTCCCTATTCCAATTCCTTCCCATTCTATTCCTCCTCCCACTCTTTCTATCCTCTATCCTCTCTCTCTACTCTCTCCCTCTACCCTCTCTCTCTCTATCATCTCTCTCCCTCTACCCTCTCTCTCTCTCTCTCTCTCTCTCTCTCTCTCTCTCTCTCTCTCTCTCTCTCTCTCTCTCTCTCTCTCTCTCTCTCTCTCTCTCTCTCTCTCTCTCTCTCTCCACTTTCTCTCTAACATAATCTCTATATCTGCATTACCCTCTACTTTACTACCACTTCACCTTTCCCATATACCAACATTAGATATCTTATAATACATTTTCATCCTATGTGTCTTCCTTCCTTCCTTCCTGTCTTCCTTCCTTCCTTCATTCCTTCTTTCCTTCCTTCCTTCCTTTCTTTCTTCCTTCCTTCCTTCCTTATTTCCTTCCTGCCTTCCTTCCTTCCTTCCTTCCTTCCTTCCTTTTCTTTTTTTTCCTTCATTTTTTTTACTCTACATCACTCCTGCATTCCTTCCCTTTTCCCTCTCTCCCTCACTCATTCTCTCACTTTTTACCCCCTTTCCTTACCTTCCCCTTCCTCCCTCTCTCTCTCTCCTCCTATACCTCCCTCCCCCTTTCTCTCCATCTATCCCCCTCTATCTCCTCCCTCACTCCCTACCAAACATACATACAATACATAACTTTGCAATCTCTCATCTTCTGCCCTCCTTTCACCCCTTCCTCCCTCCCTCCCTCTCTCTCTCTCTCCCTACCTAACATACATAAATACATAACCTCACAATCTCTCATTCTTCTGCCCTCCCTTCACCCACCCTGGCTCTCTCTCTCACTCTCTCACAACACAACACAACACAACTCAACACAGACCAGCCAGCCACCAGCGATGCAATCCTGTGGTGCCCTAGACAGGTAAAGTCAAGCAAGTAAAAAGAAATGAACACGTTTTTATATGTCTTCCACTCAAGTTCAGAATCAGAATAGCAAGCAAAATTTACGTGTCATAGGAACAGTGAATTGAAGTTGGTTGTGAAATGTAAAATAGTGATTGACTGAAATGGCGAATAATGTAAATAGTGATTGATTGATTAATGGCGAATAATGTAAACAATGATTAATCAAGGTTGTGACGTGTAAACAGTGATTTAATTATGTTTGTGAGTGTAAACAATGTATGGACTTGTGGAGTGTAAATATATGTTTGTACTTTTGAAGAAAATGATTTTGCACTGTCGGAAAATCTACCATAAAAGAAAAGAAAAAAGAATTATATACATTATATAAAAATAATAAAAACAATAATAATAATAATAATAATAATAATAATAATAATAATAATAATAATAATAATAATAATAATAATAATAATAATAATAATAATAATAATAATAATAATAATAATAATAATAATAATAATAATAATAATAATAATAATAATAATAATAACAATAACAATATCAATACTAAACTACTACTACTACTACTACTACTACTACTAATAATAATAATAATAATAATAATAACAATACTAATACAAAAATGAGTGTAAAATTATATTCTATTCTATTTTTAAATGTAAAGGAGTGAGTGTCACCTTTCTTCCCCTCTCTCTCTCTCTCTCTCTCTCTCTCTCTCTCTCTCTCTCTCTCTCTCTCTCTCTCTCTCTCTCCACACACACACACAAGCCAAACCAAAGCAGCTCTCATCTGACATGTAAACAAACAAACACACACACACAGAGGGCCTCTTAAATAACCCTGTGATATAGTCAGAAAATTGGAGGTAAACGAGTCCTTCAAATATTGCCACGAAACACACACACCCACACACCTATACGGAAGGAGGTTGTTTCGTGGCCTAGACTGGAGGAATCAGAAGCCTCTCTTAACATGAATGGTTGCCGACCTGTCATTGAAGTGTTGGTGTAAAGAGGCAGAATTGGCATACTGACTATACACACATACACACACATACACACTAACACACACACACTGTATATTTCCATACACTGCACACACACACACACACACACTATCTCTATTTTCGCACACACACACACACACACAGGCCAGATATAATATGCCATGAAATTATTTTTGTCCTGTGTGTGTGTGTATATATGTGTGTGTGTGTGTATGTGTGTGTGTGTGTGTGTGTGTGTGTGTGTGTGTATGTGTGTGTGTGCAACAATTCAGACACACACGACACAAGCGTTCGTTCATTATCAGAAGGAATCAAAAGCATCCAATTTTCATACACTATTATTACAGGGTTGTTAAAAGAGATAAGAATACGTGAGTTACTAAGTCATCCCTATGTATCTCCTGTTTTCATTGGAGTAAAGTTCGTTTTCTATTGTTGACATATGCACAGACTTTTTTAAAATTAATTCGCCTATAGAAATAATAATAACAACAATACCGGTAATAATAATAATAACAATAACAATAATAATAATAATAACAACAATAATGATAATAATAATAATAAATGATGTTTTATCCTATTTTTATTTATTATTTCTTGCTTCTTCTCCTTCTCCCTTCTCCTTCCTTTCTCTTTAATTTATCTATGTTTATCTCCATTCCCTCTATACATATATTTATTCATTTCTTCTCCTTCCTGCTTCTCCTCCTCCTCCACCCCCCACCCCCTCCTTCACTACATCTCTCTCCCCCCTTCCCCCTCTCTAGTGCCGGTAAATGTCACGAGAATGCGTGTGTCTGTGTGTGTGTGTGTGTGTGTGTGAGGCAGGTAGAGTTGGTATATGTCAGTCAGTCTTATCGTATGTGTGGATTGGATAACTCGTCTTCTTCTTCTTCCTCCTCATCCTCTTCCTCCTCTAATTCCCATCTTTCATTGCCTCAGTTTCGTTCTTCCTCTCCTTCCTCCTCTACCTACTCCTCCTCTTCCTCCTCCTCCTCCTCCTCCTCTTCTTCACAAAGGTCCCAGTCTCCTTCCTCCTCCTCCTCCTCCTCCTCCTCCTCCTCCTCTTCTTCCTTCGACTCAAGAATTTCCTCTCCTTCCCTTGCTACTTCAGTTCGCATCCTATCCTGCCTGCCTTTCGTCTCCTGTTGCTGCCTCTATCCTTCATCTCCAGGGGCCAATATCCTTCATCCTTCGTCTCCCAGCCCTCTGCATCTTCCCCTCTCATCCCTTCACACACCAAAAACACACTACCTTTCTTAACTAACCTCGTAAACTAGTTCTATACAAGGTTACATACTTTACCAATAACTTCCTACTTTTTACCTTCTCTCTGTCGTCTCATCCCTTCAGACACCTAAAACACACTACCTTTCTTAACTAACCTCATAACCCAGTTCTATACAAGGCTACTTACTTACTTCACCACCGATCACTTCCCACTCCTTACCTTCTCCTTGTAGTCTCATCCTTTCAGACACCTAAAAGTCATTACCTTTCTTAAACCACATATTATATTAGGAACACCTTCATTTTCTCAACTCTACACAAGCTTACATTCTTCACCGAGCATTTCCTACTAGTGCTCCTTTCCATCTTCCTTTCTAACTACACCAGGAACATCCAAATTTTCTTAGTTTCACACAAATCCATACATAGTTCACTCATCCCTACCCAAACTTACAGTAACTCAGCCCTCTTCATCCCTACCTTACCTTCCCACACTCCCTTCCCTCCTTTCCACTCTCTCCTTCACTTCCTCTCTCATTCCCCTTACCTTCCCACACTCCCTCCCTCCTTTCCACACTCTCCTTCACTCCCTCCTTCTTTCCCCTCATGCCTCCCCTCCTCCTACCCCACGGAAACCCATCCCTCTCTCCCCACTTCCCCCCAACAACCACCATCAACACACCATCTCCTTCCTCTCCCCCCAAAACTCAAACCCCATCACCACCACCACCACCACCACCACTGACAACACTTCCTTCTCCCCTCCCCTCCACCACCACCAACACTTCACCTCTCTCTCCCCTCCAGCTCTCAACCACAGAAACATTATCTCCCCTCCTCCACCTCCCTCCACTTCCACCTCCATCATACCAGGAGTTCGTCGCCTCCACTCGACCCTCTCCACTCCTTCCCTCCACTCCAGCCTAAGTTTCTCTCCAACCATCCACATCTCCAACAGCTCCACTTTACTCTCCGCAGCAACTTCCCCTCCACCCACCCCCCTCCACCACCACCACCAAAAGAGGCCTGCAACCCCCCCTCCTTACCCCAACTCCTTCCTCCCTGCGTCCCCAGTCCTGCCTCCCCTTTGCTCCAATCCCCATAACCAACACTCCTCTTCCTCCTCCTTCTCCACTTCTTCCCTACCCTCAATCAGCCCCTACCAGACCCCTATATCCCTGGCACCCCTTTCCCCATCCCTACCTCCCCTCCCATCCATCTCAAACCCCACACACCACGTCCCTCTGCCTCCCCTTCCATCCAACTCCCCTCCATCCTCCTCATCCTCCTCTTCATCCACCTGCTCTTTAGACAATCCCAACTCAACCCCATAGCTCCCGGTATTTCACAGTTCAAAAATATTCCTCCCCATCATCCACCAACCCTCAACCTCCATCCCTTCAAGACTGTGGTACAATCCTACGTGGTCAAACATTATATATTATACTGTACTCTATATTCTATAACTAAGTGTCTGTCTGTCTGTGTGTGTTGGTGTGTCTGTGGGCAATAGTCAAGAACATTCATCATAGTGTTGTCGACGATGGCTTGGGACCGGTACGATACGATGACTTCACCGACACACACACCAGAGCCATGCATCGTACCAGTACCACACCGTCATTCTTGCATACGGCCTTTATGGGTGTAACCAGAAAATTTTGACTGACACGAAAAAGATAATAATAAAAAAAAATGTTACGTGAATAATTCTTAAAACGAAAATGAAAAAAAAAAAAAACTCTGGAAATACTACTACCTAAAACATTAACTGGTAATAGAGTAATATTATGTTCCTCGTGAAGTCTTAAAGGAAATGAGTATATAAAAAAAACTCTTGAAAATATATGACTGGTGATATGAAGAGGGAAAATGTGTCTGTTAAGTGTGTTTGTTAAATTATGGATAAAGAATCATACGTTTTCATGGCCTGTTTAAGAAATTCAGGTTGTAATAATATATAAAACCACACACAACACTACTTATTTGTGTTATGAAATGCAGGTTATATGAGAAGTGATAAATGAAACTTAAACAACAACAGTAAAAACTTAAGTTTCTATAATTATTATGCACGTTGTAAGAACATATAAAACCACAACAACACTAATTATTTGTGTTATGAAATAGAGGTTGTAATAAATATAAAACCACAACAAACACTACATAATATTTGGGTTATGAAATGCAGGTTGTAATAAATTTAAAACGACAACAACACTGCATATTTGGGATATGAAATGCAGGTTGTAATAAATTTAAAACCTTAACAACAACACTCCATATCTGGGATATAAAATACAGGATGTAATAAATATAAAACGACACGACAATAACATTACTTATTTGTGTTATGAAATGCAGGTTGTAATAAGTATAAAACCACAAAATCAACACTACATTATTTGTGTTATGAAATGCAGGTTTTTGTAATAATATATGAGTGTGACACGATGTTCTTGTGGTGGTGAGTCTTACACAACAGTAAGCAATAGTGAAGGTCCCTCCATCAGTCCCTGACCTTCTCAATCCTCTGATCTGACCTTTGGTGTGTAAATTGTTTATGTAGTGGTGCTGGCCTAGTCGAAGGGAAGGGAAGGGAAGGGAAGGGAAGGAGGTAGGGAGCTGGGGAAGGAAGGATGGAAGGGGAGGGAGGTAGGTAGGGAGCTGTGGAAGGGAAGGAGGTAGGGAGGTGGGGAAGGAAGGATGGAAGGGAGGGAGGGAGAGAGAGTGGGGAATGGGGAAGGGAGGGAGAGAGAGAGGTGAATGAGAGCAGGAAGGAAGGATGGAAGGGAAGGGGAGGGAGGGAGAGTGAGGGTTGAATGGCGTATGATGGAAGGAGGGAAGGAAGGAGAAGGGAAAGGTATGATGGATGGAGGGAGGGAAGGATGGAGCAGAAAAAGCAAGGATAGGGAGAGAGAAATTGGTGAAGGGAGAGAGAGAGGTGGGATGTATTTGTATATATACCTGCATTAATTCGTGCACACATACACACACACACACACACATACTTTAAAAGGCAGTTACTTATCACGTTTTTGCATTATAAAGTCCAAGAAAATTAAACTAAATGGAAACGAGGCATAACTTTGTGTACATTACTATTATACCTGTGAAATGTTAATGTGAGTTGAGAAAATTAACACAACACTTCACATATATTGTCTTAACCTCGTGTTTCATCATTTTGACTTGTAGGTAATTCAGATAACCAACGAAAATATTAAAAAAAAAAACAATACGAGAAGCAAATAAGAATAATATAAAAGGCCCAATCATGAACCCTGAAAAAATATTTGAAGGTGGAATACATCGTGTGAATGTAAGGAGTTGTGATATAAGCAGCTAAGATTATACGTTTATCTCAGTATTCGACCAAAATCCTGATCTGTTTGTCAAAGGATCAATAGGTTGGTGGTAGAGGAGACGGTCATGAGAGGCAGTTGTGGAGGAGGAGGAGGAGGTCGGCTGAGTCCAAGATGAGGAAGGTGACGAGGGTGAACTTGATGAGAATGAGAGCAAGGGACCTGGCGACACCACAAGGGGACAGTCAAGGGGAAGCAAAGGGGACCATGATTGGTGACGAGAAAACTGGAAACAGTAGGGTACATGCAACAGTAGTCGATGAGGTCTCTGATGATGAAAGACCTGTTGTCGAAGGAAAGAGACTTGGTAACAGTGGAGACCAGCTGACTAGAACCGAGGAGGAGGCTGTTGTCGAAGGGAAGAGACTTGGTAACAGTGAGGACCAGCTGACTAGAAGCAAAGAGGAGGTGTCTGGTGTTGCTACTAAGGATGGATTTGTATGTGAAGGAACCCTGAACGAGGGAATGAGACCCACCGGAGACACTAAAGTAGACGTGAGTGGAGACAGGGGACACTTCACCTCAGCAGGAATTGAGGGAAGGACTGCTACAGGAGATGCTTATTTCCCACCATCCTTAGACACACCAGATGTAGACCATAAACATCCCAGAATATTAAGAAAAGATTACATGCATCCCGAAACATCAGAGAGAAATCGTGAACATCCCCAAATACCAGAGAGTGATTATGAGCATACCAAAACATCAGCCAGGGATCGTGAGCATACCAAAGCATCACAGACAGATTATGAACATCTCCAAACATCAGAGAGAGATAGTGAGCATTCCAAAACATCAGAGAGAAATTCTGAGCATCCCATAAAACTGATAAGGGAACGGGAACACTTACAAAGAGAGGGGGCCAAGTCTAAACACTCAGGCTGTGTTGCAAGAAGAAGCGACGAAGCTCTTATGAGACGAGGTAACCAATCTGTAGGGACGAGTGGCAAGTACTGTACAGACAAAGAGAATAATCCACCACCACCTACACCATTATCATCATCATCATCATCATCATCATCACACTCAGCGGTGAGGCGTGGGGCAGGGAGGAAACTGAAGGAGGCATTGCAGGTGGTAAAAGTGATGGTGACTCGATTCCTGAAGGGTGTGTCAGGCAGGTAAGAACAGAAAGAACCCCAACGTCGTGAAACAGAAAAAAAAAGGAATGAATATAAAGTCGATTACAAACGTGTCTCATTCGCTTCCCCACACGAT
Organism: Petrolisthes manimaculis; assembly: GCA_034508575.1. Taxonomy (NCBI): domain Eukaryota; kingdom Metazoa; phylum Arthropoda; class Malacostraca; order Decapoda; family Porcellanidae; genus Petrolisthes; species Petrolisthes manimaculis. Next base: position 27,785 of record JAWZYT010002345.1, on the reverse strand, counting down.
TTTATTTTACTCCTGATTATCATAACTAGTACCATGTGAAAATAATAACAATAATAACAATAATAACAATAATAACAATAATAACAATAATAACAATAATAAAAATAATAATAATAATAATAGTAATAACAATAATAATAATGATAATAATAATAATAATAATAATAATAATAATAATAATAATAATTATAAGAAATTAAAAAAATGTATACTTATGATGTTTGGTCAGGTCAGGTCAGGTCAGGTCAGGTCAGGTCAGGTATTGGGAACTTTTAATTAGTCAGAAATTTTATAGAGGTAATTCTGTTAGTGGTTTTGTAGAATATTTTTTATTAATGGAGTAAGTATTTTTTTATTATTATTCTTACGTTTACAGCTTGACTTTCAAATGTGATAACCTTTGTAAGCGCGACTTCTAATCGATGCCTTGTCTACACACCAGTAACCTTTGTGTTTGTGTGTGTGTGTGTGTGTGTGTGTGTGTGTGTGTGTGTGTGTGTGTGTGTGTGTGTGTGAGAGAGAGAGAGAGTGAGAGAGAGAATGAGAATGAGTGAGTGAGAGAGACATACATACGTACAAACAGAAGCATACTCATTTTCTCACCCCCCCACACTGCCCTCCCTCAACATCACTCACTCACTCACACCCATACCCTCACCTCACAACACAACCTCCCCACCACCCCCACTCAAAATAACCCCCAATCATCTCTTCCCTACAGTGGCATACCCCTCCTAGTGCGGCAGAGGAGTGGGGGTGCCGGGGGAAGTATGGGGGGGAGTACAACGAGAGGGGGGGCGCGGCGACCCAGTATGGCGGGCGGTCCCAGGAGGCAGTTGTCGAGGAGGTCATCCAGGCGAGATTCCCGGAGAGGGTCAAAGGCGACGAGGAGGAGGAGTTCTGTCCATCCTCCCGTACATATGCCCATCAAGGAAGGTGAGTTGCAGGCACAAGCTATAGGAAAGTTTGGGTGGGGAGAGGATAGATTGTTTACGGTCTTAGAGGATAGATTGTTTAGTGTTTGGGAAGATATGGGAAGGGAAGGGAAAGGGAGGGTTAGGGAAGGGAATGGAGAGGAGGGGAGGGTGGGTAGAGGTAAGGGAAAGGTAGAGGTTAGGGAAGGAGAAAGGAGGGCAGGGTGTAAAGGAAAGGGTGGGTAGAGGTAAGGGAAAGGTAGAGGTTAGGGAAAGGAAGGGAATGGGAGAGGTTAGGGGAGGGTAGGGTATATGGGAAAGTGTTGGATGGACAAGAAAGGTTAGGAGAGGATAGAGTGTTTAGGGTTTTAGAGGATATGGGAAAGGGAGAGTTAGGGAAGGGAAAGTGAGGGTTAGGGAATGGAATGGAGGGGAGAGGAGGGGAGGAGAAGGAAGGGCAGGGTGTAAGGGAAAGGGTGGGTAGAGGTAAGGGGAAGGGAGGGCAGGGTGTAAGGGAAAGGGTGGGTAGAGGTAAGGGGAAGGGAGGGCAGGGTGTAAGGGAAAGGGTGGGTAGAGGTAAGGGGAAGGGAGGGCAGGGTGTAAGGGAAAGGGTGGGTAGAGGTAAGGGGAAGGGAGGGCAGGGTGTAAGGGAAAGGGTGGGTAGAGGTAAGGGGAAGGGAGGGCAGGGTGTAAGGGAAGGGATGAATTATCTACACTGTATATGTGTATAATCTTCACTACCTTTTACACATTATCACTTTATTGCCATGATATGAATTTTAGTTATTAACACTTTCCTCTCTCTCCCTCTCTCTCTCTCTCTCTCTCTCTCTTTCTCTCTCTCATCACAGCAGAAACAGAGGACGAGAAGGAAGACAAACCCAAAAACCCAATCCGTCGACTGTCCAGGATGTTGTCGAACGCTGGCCCGGCCTTGGTCAGACGCGTCTCAAAACTACGACGAAAGAGTCTTGCACGTGAGTATCCCAAACATCTTAACTTATACAGTATTAGGGATGGTTATTTTGTGAACACGTGTATTTTTAGCGACTCTTATTTTGCGGACACGTGTATTTTTAGCGACTCTTATTTTGCGGACACGTGTTATTCGTTGAGGCTTCATTAATTGTTGGAACACGTTTTTTCAGTTAATTAAGGTTATTATTTATGCGAACACGTGTTTTTAGTTAAGGTTAATCTATGAACACGTGTTTTCGGTGTAGGTTATCATTACTTTGAAGGTTATACTGTCCGAAAGTAAGGTTAAATTGTCCGAACACGTGTTTTAGTTAAGGTTAAATTGTCTGAACACGTGTTTTAGATAAGGTTGAATTGTCCGAACATGCCAAATGTATACTGTATTTCCTTCAATGTTGCTCACTCATCCACTTACGGCAAAGTTGCTGATACCGGGCGAATATCGTAGAAAATAATAAAAATGATAAAAATAATAAAAATAATAATAGTAATGATCCAAAATTAATATACAACTACAATTATTACACTACCTTCGATTTCAATGTGATTTATTCGGCACAAAAGTATTTTACCTAAAATTTACACACATTTTCCAATTTCATTAAAACTTTAGATAAAATATTGTCAGGCAATAAATAAAGTCAATACCGAATATTTTCCTCTAAAAAAAAAGTTCAAAAAAAGTTCATTCAACCATTTCCATGACTGTGTGCTGTGATTAATACTACATATATACATACATACATACATACATACATACATAAGCAGCTTATAATACCATAGCTACCCATACTATAATAGGAACCCCTTTAGTGAGATGGAGTATGTCTCAATGTGCATCAGAGAAAACCAACCATTTTCTTCTTCAGTGGTCGTGGTGTGAGCGGCGTGACTAGTGTAAATTTACAGTCACTTCTCTGGTAATTATCCATCGTGTGTCTAATGTTTGTCGTGGTGTGTGCGGCGTGACTTGTGTACATTTACAGTCCTTTCTCTTGTAATTATCCATCGTGTGTCTAATGTGTGTCGTTGTCTGTTTTCAGTGGTTGAAGGAGGTAAGATTTGACCAACCCCAATATGAAAAACACAAAACAAAAAATCATTAAAGGTAGAGTACTGATGTTGTGGCTGTGTGGGAATATTTGTTATTATTGTTATTAGAATTTGTTATAATTATTCTAGTTATTATTAATATTATTAGTATTACTTTCCTCGCATGGGTTAATTATAGGTAAAACTGGAGCAAGTGATTCCTCCATACTATTTCAGGCAACAGATAGACCATCAATATTATAAATAATTATTATTGTTATTATTATTATTATTATATTATTATTATTAATGGTTCATCTGGTCCTGTTGTTTCCTGATATATATATATTTTTTCTTTTGGAGGAATCAAGGTGCTCCAATGAACCAAATGTATACTATTCCCTCCATGAAGCACGATCTGATAATATTATGGCCTCCTGACCTTTCTTATCCCTCGAATTATGGACCCTTTTTGTATGAGAGAAAACTATGTATAAAGCCACGAGATACCCCATTATTATTAGAAATATTATTATTATTATTATTATTATTATTATTATTATTATTATTATTATTATTATTATTATTATTATTATTATTATTATTATTATTATTATTATTATTATTATTATTATTATTATTATTATTATTATTATTATTATTATTATTATTATTATTATTATTATTATTATTATTATTATTATTATTATTATTATTATTATTATTATTATTATTATTATTATTATTATTATTATTATTATTATTATTATTATTATTATCCCACCGATTACGTAGACACCCCCACCCCCCCACCCCAACCCCCTACCCCCACCCCTCATCCAGCAAGGTTGTGATCATTTCCAAAACCTCCTTCATCTATAATAGCCTTACACTCGCCTTCATTTCTAACTGGTACAGTGGATAATTAACTCTGTGTGTTGATGCAGCTCATGTCATACAGTATATACATTATATCACAAGGACAGAAAATAATAACACCGAAAATAATAATTATAAGCAAAAAAAAAAAAAAAAAAAAAATCATTACCCCGTATGTAGATAGATGATAAACTCTACGGACCCGGCATGCCGCGTTTCACTATCTCTCTCTCTCTCGCGTCAATCATTTTTTTTTTTTCTGATTCATTCCCAGTATCTTTCACAGCTAAAACTCTATTCATTTGTTGTCAATAACAATATATATAAAAAACGTGCATAATCTTAAAAACAAACAAATAAACGAATAAGTAAACAAACAAACAATAACATAACAATAACAAACAAAAGCATATCACTACACTAACATATCAATAATCTAACCACTATTGCGAGGAGTGAAATAATATCATATAGCCACTGTACCAATTAATTTTGAAACGTGTGTATGGACTTACGGGAATATTTTTATGTTTTTATCTTCGTGACGTATTTTTGGAGGAATCAATTAAAAAAAAAAAAAAAAAAAAAATCTCCCCATATAATAGTGTTTGTGTTAAGTCTTTTTTCCTTAATTATGGGGCCCTGTGATATATAGTTAGAAAATTGGAGGTAAATGAGTCCTTCAAATATTGCCACGAAACACCGACACCCACACACACACACACACCTATGGGGAAGGAGCAGCGTGTTTCGTGGCATAGTCAGGAGGAAATCAGAAGCCTCCAATTCTCATACACAATCACAGGGTCTTTCTAGTGTAGTGTGTGTACGTGTAGTTAATGATCTGTGTTGCATTGTGTAAGTTTTTGTAGTTGCATAGTAGTTGTTGTTGTTATTATTGTTGTTGTTGTTGTTGTTGTTGTTGTTGTTGTTGTTGTTGTTGTTGTTATATTCATAGTTGTTGTTGGTGTTACATTCATAGTAGTAGTTGATGTTACAATCCTAGTAGTTGTTGATGTTACATTTATTAGTGCCTTGCAATCATAACTATAAGTCTACCATTTCTCTGTAATGACAAGAAGGAATAATATGAAGGTACAGTAATGGTGAAGAATATAAAATTGTGTCGATTATTTTCAGGCCCACATCCTTAATATACATGTAATATTAATGGTTTAGGCATCTCGAACGAAATTGGATATGATTCTGGATTTCTCTCACACTTTTTTTTATTTATTATTGTTATTATTATTATTTTACAGATGAGGATATTAGTTAAGTGACCTTTTTGCCTTTATTTTTTTTATTTTTTTTAATTTTTTTTTGGCTCTTTCGACAATGTTATTTTCCTTCTAATATGCAAATCCATCCAAGTAATATAATGGTACAATTTTTATGGAACTAATGTACAACTAGAGTGAGTGAAATGAACAAAAACTGGAATGAGTGAAATGAACTAAAACTGGAATGAGTGAAATGAACAAAAACTGGAATGAGTGAAATGAACTAAAACTGGAATGAGTGAAATGAACAAAAACTGGAATGAGTGAAATGAACAAAAACTGGAATGAGTGAAATGAACAAAAACTGGAATGAGTGAAATGAACAAAAACTGGAATGAATGAAATGAACAAAATCTGGAGTGGAGTGAGTCAGTGAATTTTAATTATATATATAAATTTAGTAAATTATTGGGAAGGGTCACTCTTTATGCAGTTAATTGAGTAATAATGTTTATAACTAGTTGGTCAATATAGGTTTAATCGTAATGATCATCTATGGATTCACTGGGACGAGGGGGAGAAGTGCTATCGTCAAATGTATATAAATAAATATTATGTACACACCATAAAAAAAATATATATTATGTACACATCATAAATAATATATATATTCATGGCACTAGTGGGGCGGCTCGAAAGTACAGTATAAACTAAATAAACACTGTATCTTGTATTCTTTGTATTCTCTAGGCTGTTTTTTGTTTTGTTTTTGCATATGTTTTTACTGTCAATTGTCTGTAGCGTCGAAATGGTCAGTGATAGGCATCGATAATATTTTTTGTTTGTGTGTACTGTAGAATATATTCGTACTGTGTATCATTAATTAACTATATACAGTACAAAGTGTGGTTGGTGTGATGATCATTTTTCCCTTCCCTTTTTGCTCTACCTCATGTGTGTCAGGGAATGATTTATGCTACGTCTATTTGGGTCTGAAAAGCGAGAGAATATTGCTACACTGTACTTATCCTCGCTCAATATCTGACCACCGTTCACACCACAACACACCATGCTACTCTACACCACACCACACCACACCTCACCTCACCACACCATACCACACCACACTACACTACACCACACCACAACACACCACAACACACTACACCTCACCACCACACACCACACCACACCATATCACAACACAACACACCACATCACACCACCATTTACGTCCTTGATGTGCGAAACCAAATGAAATATTCTGAGCTCTTAGTTATAATATGTAAATTAAAAGTTCACTAATAATGGGTAACACATTTTTTTAACTGCTCCTCATTAACATATACCCACATCATACCTATACAAACGTCAACAGGTCAGGTAGCACAATAGAAATAAGCTGGGAGGAACACCAGTTAAAATATAATGTATAATATTAATAGTAGTTGGTGTATACAAGGGTTGCAACCTCATATTATACTGGTAAAACTTCGGGGAAGAGAAATTCATTGGTGATTGTTGTGTTCCTAATTATTCGGATTATATCAAAGTTCGTCATTCTATTCTATTACTTCTGTACGTTCATCATTCTATATCTGTATGTATGCCTTCGTATATGACTGTGTGTGTGTGTACGTCTATGTAAGGGACTGTAAGGGTGTAGTGTGTACATATGGAGTGAGGTGGAGGTGTAGGTGTGCGTGAGGTGTGCGTGGATGGGGTCGGCGCGGCAGGTGGAGCGACGCCCCCTCAGTGCCAAGTGACCCGGCGTGGCGTCCAGTGCCGCCTGTGTCGCTCACATCACCTGCCACCAACCCAACACCAACACCCACGTGACCAAACACACACTCAGCCTGTGTTGTTGGTTTGTGTGGTTCACATCTGAACCTTTGCCTTGCCTTGTGGCTGTTAGTGAGGGAGGGAGTGAAGGTACACGTGTGGTCCATCTGGTGGGCCACGTGTAGTGCCACACCAAGTCCAGCAGGTGTCAGTTCACCAGGTATCAACAATAGAGGTGGAGTGTGGGGGAACACAAGTCAGCTGATGCTGATGCTGGGGGCGGCGCCCTGCCCGCCCACCACAGCTCCCTCACCCTGATTGCGTGGCGGGGAGGCCGCGTGTGCGTACGAACGTGCTGTACGTGCGGCGACGTGGCTGGCAGGGTGTTCCGGGCGTACCGGCGGGCGCGCGTGTATGAAGCAGGTCGGGCGGGGCTGACGCCCCCGGGGAGTTTGGCCACGGTGGCCGCCCGCACCTTCACCCCGCTGGACCCCGAGGCCCCGGGCGACGAGGGGGCGCGGGCCCCCGTGGCCACCATCAGTGGGACATGTGAGGGTTTACATGCCAGCCCCGTGGTGGCTCGTAGTCCACGTGGTGCTGTACCAACTCTCTTGGAAAAGGTTCACAGATATATGTGGCCTCGGGACCCCGCGCCTCCACCACCCACACCACCTCCTCCTCCACCACAACCACATTCACATTGTCGTGAGATTACAATCACACAGTGGCTCATCAGAAGATTCCGACGACTCTCATTCTTCCATAAAAAAAGAGGTAACCATATACATCATCTTATTAACTTACTATCAACCTCATATGAATATATAAATTAACTATTCATTTCTCACATACGGTACTGTACATCTTACACATTCCAAAGTTAAGTTAGTAAGAATCACTACAAGGTATAACTGAAGTCAGATTGCTTAACCTTTCCTGATAATTAACATCCATTTGAGAGGGACGTTAGCCCTTTG
>JAWZYT010002345.1:15000-17500 GCA_034508575.1 Petrolisthes manimaculis | reverse complement strand
CCACCACTACCACCACGACTACCAACCCCAAAGTCTATTGTCCCATTGGCAGGCGGACGTGGGAGCAAACGTAAAAATATCACTCCTCGCTACGGGCAGGGTCGCGTCCAAACTGAACTGAGATGGTTATGTGTGTGTGTGTGTGTGTGTGTGTGTGTGTGTGTGTGTGTGTGTGTGTGTGTGTGTGTGTGTGTACTCTCTTCTTTTGCCTTTTATATCCCTACACTGTTATTTCTTTAAAAGCACTGCTGATATTTATAATGGTAAATGCACTCGTTAAACGATATAATATATGTGTACCTTACCGCTATTAAAATAAAGTACACACACACACAAAAAAAAAAAAGTGAGAGCAAAACGCCAACAAAATACGAGAAAAAAACACACACACACACCACCACCAAAGTATTACCATATCTTATCGTAAAAGAACACACACACACACACACGCACACACACACACACACACACACACACACACACACACACACACACACACACACACACACACACACACACACACACACACACACACACACACACACACACACACACACACACACACACCTTGCCATAATTCAACATCATCAGTGAACAACATCAACGCTGTGCACGAACTCATTTGCACTTCATTTTGGTCAACTTAGGCTGGAGGGAGGGAAGGGAGGGAGAGAAGGAAGGGAGGGAGGGAGGGAGAGAAGGGAGGGAGGGATGGAGAGAAGGGAGGGAGGGAATGGAGAGAGAGAGGGAGGGGGTAGAGTTGATGAGGAAAGAGAGGGGTAATTGATCGAGAGAGAGAGAGGAAGGGAGGGAGGGAGGAGAGAAGGGAAGCTGATGGAAAAGAAGAGTTTGAAGTTTGGGTAGGGATGATAGAAGGGAAGGAAGGGAGAGAGAAAAAAAATAGTAAAATAAAAGGCAGGAAGAGTAATAAACCAATAAAAGAGGGAGGAAAGGAAGGAAAGAATATGGAATGTAAACGATTGATTAAAAGAGAATGATGATAAATGGAAAGGAAAATAAAGAGGAAGAAAAAGTACAAAGATCCTCTGAAGAAAAGTGAAAAAGAAAGGAAAGGAGATAAGAAGGAAGGGGAAAGAGTGGAGAGAGGATTAAAAAGAGAAGAGGAAGGAATGAAAGAAGGAAAGTTGCAGAGATAGATATAGATAGATAGATAAATAGATAGATAGATAGATAGATAGATAGATAGATAGATAGATAGATAGATAGATAGATAGATAGATAGATAGATAGATAGATAGATAGATAGATAGATAGATAGATAGATAGATAGATAGATAGATATGAGAAAGAGAAAGAGAAAGAGAAAGAGAAAGAGAGAGAGAGAGAGAGAGAGAGAGAGAGAGAGAGAGAGAGAGAGAGAGAGAGAGAGAGAGAGAGAAGAGAGAGAGAGAGAGAGAGAGAGAGAGAGAGAGAGAGAGAGAGAGAGAGAGAGAGAGAGAGAGAGAGAGAGAGAGAGAGAGAGAGAGAGAGAGAGAGAGAGAGAGAATAATTAAGGTATCGTCACCACAAAAAAAAAAACAGAAAAAAAAATAACCTCCAATAATATACGAGTTCAGTACATGATGCTTTTGTTGTTGTTGTTGTGGTTGTTGTTGTTGTTTGTTGTTGTGTGGTTGCGAGGCAGAGTTTGAAGGAACCAGTCAGTACCTCATCTACTTCACTCCTCCATTCAACAACAACAACAACAACAACAACAACAACCCCCCACTCTGTACCCAATTATTATCCTCCCACTTTCCTCACTCCCTATTGTAGTCTCTCATCTCTATAAGTACTCGCTCGTGACCCCATCCATCTTTATCTGATCCATTATTATTATTATTATTATTATTATTATTATTATTATTATTATTATTATTATTATTATTATTATTATTATTATTATTATTATTATTATTATTATTATTATTATTATTATTATTATTATTATTATTATTATTATTATTATTATTATTATTTTTATTATTATTATTATTATTATTATTATTATGGATCTGGGAATAAAATATCATGGTATTATTTTTAGGGAGAGAGTGGGAGATGTCTGTTTTTGTATCATGCGTTCTTTCCTTCCCCTTGCACCTACCTATTCCTCTTCCATTTCTCCTGTCTCTCTCTCTCTCTACACCTGCTCTTTCCCCTGCCTCTACTAATTCCCCTTCCTTTTCTCCTGTCTCTTTCCCTGCACCTGCTCTTTACCCCTGTCTTTTTTTGCCCCTGCTACAACTACTACTACTGCTACTACCACTACTACTGTTACTACTACTACTACTACTACTACTACTACTACTACTACTACTACTACTACTACTACTACTACTACTACTACTACTACTACTACTACTACTACTACTACTACTACTACTACTACTACTACTACTACTACTACTACTACTACTACTACTACTACTACTACTACTACTACTACTACTACTACTACTGCCTCTGTTTCCCCTTGTAAATCCTACCAATATTTACA
>JAWZYT010002345.1:5000-10000 GCA_034508575.1 Petrolisthes manimaculis | reverse complement strand
GAAGGAAAAGAGGAAGAGAGGAAGGAGAAGGGAAGATAAAGGGAGAGTTGGGAAGGGAAGATAAAGGGAGAGTTGGGAAGGGAAGGGACTAAAGTTTGATAAAAGAAGGGTAGCTATTCTGGGTGTGTGTGTGTGTGAAGGGTTTCATTCATGACCACGACACAAGTTGGTGGTGACTCTTTCTTACAGACACTCATTTCCTATCTCTCTCACTCTCTCTCTCTCTCTCTCTCTCTCTCTCTCTCTCTCTCTCTCTCTCTCTCTCTATCTCTATCTCTATCCATATCTATCTGTCTATCTAACTAACTCTCTCACTTTCTCTATCTCTCTGTCTGTCTGTTTGTCTCCATGTTTCTATCTTTCTATCTATCTATCTATCTATCGATCTATCTATCTATCTATCTATCTATCTATCTAACTCTCTCTCTATATATATACATCTATGTTTCTCCTCTATCTATCTATCTATCTATCTATCTATCTATCTATTTCTCTTTTTTCATCTCTTTCTCTACCTACCAATCTATCTACCAACCTATCTACTTACCTATCTATCTCTTCATCTTTTCGTTCTCTTCTCTTCCTCCATTCCCTTCTTTCTTCTCATCCTCTTCCCTTCCCCCTCGTCGCTGCTATTCCATCTTTATCACATGACACCCTTTCCTCATTCCTCTCTCTCTCTCTCTCTCTCTCTCTCTCTCTCTCTCTCTCTCTCTCTCTCTCTCTCTCTCTCTCTCTCTCTCTCTCCCTTACTTCCCATACATCACAGTCTTCCCTCCTTCCCTCCTTCCCTCCTCTTCATCCTTCTCATATCCTCTTCCTCTTCCTCTTCTTTTATACTCCTCCTTTCTTATGACTGTCTTAATTCCTCCTTTTCCTGCTCCTTTTTCTCCTTCTCTTTTCATCTCTTTCTCTCTCTCTCTCTCTCTCAAACACACACACACACACACTGCACAAACACACACACACACACACTACTCATATACACACAAAAACACACATACACACAATGCAAACACACACACACACACACACACATACAAACAATGCAAACACACACACACTATACACACACACACATACACACAATGCAAAAACACACACACACACACACACACACACACACACACACACACACACACACATCACACCACATCACAATATCACCAAAACACCAAAAATGGAGATGAAGTAACAGAGGCATGTGTGTGTGTGTGTGTGTGTGTGTGTGAAATTGGAGAGTAAACGGAGTGAGAGATTTTTTTTAAAGATATAGGATTAAGGTTAGGGTTGGCAATGGTTGGTTTCAGGGCCTGTTCAATTTGTACCTGAACGAAAAGAGAAAGAGTGTGTGAGTGAGTGAGGGAAAGAGGGATGGGTGTGTGTGTGTGTGTGTGTGTGTGTGTGTGTGTGTGAGAGAGAGAGAGAGAGAGAGAGAGAGAGAGAGAGAGAGAGAGAGAGAGAGAGAGAGAGAGAGAGAGAGAGAAAGAGAGAGGTGAGGTAAAGATTTTATGCTATATGGGGAAATGTTGCTATATTTTGTTGTTGTTGTTGTCGTTGTGTGTGTGTGTGTGTGTGTGTGTGTGTGTGTGTGTGTGTGTGTGTGTGTGTGTGTGTGTGTGTGTGTGTGTGTGTGTGTGTGTGTGTGTGTGTGTGTGTGTGTGTGTGTTGACCTTGACCTCAATATGTACAGGGAATCAGTCCTGATTTCGAGAACTTAAAAGAGTGGTGGGTAGTGATGAAACTAAAATATATAATAGTAATAATAGTGATGGTGGTGGTGGTGGTAGTGGTAGTAGTGGTAGTAGTAGTAGTAGTGGTAGTGGTAGTGGTAGAAGTAGTATTAGTAGTAGTAGTATTGGTTGTGGTTGTGGTAGTGGTGGTGGTAGTGGTAGTGGTAATAGTAGTGGTGGTAGAATTGGTAGTAGTAGTAGTAGTGGCATACTTTGGAGGAATCACGGCGCTCCAATGTAACAAAAGTGAATTACCCCCTTACGTTGTGTGTGTGTGTGTGTGTGTGTGTGTGTGTGACAGTAGGTCGTGTATGTATAGAATGATGGCAACTTCAGGAGGGGGGGGGGGAACAACAACAAGAACAATAACGACAACAACAACAACATAAGGCCAAACATGCGAGCTCTTCCAGTCAGCCAATGGTGCGGCTTCTCGTCCCTCTCCCAGCTGACCAATCACGCTCCAGTGCGGATGGTTGTCATGGAAACCAGAGACGCTACCGAGGCTATCAGCTGGGGTGGTGTTTATTTTTTAGTCACGTTGTTTTGATTCTTTCAGATTATTTCATCTTCCCTTCATTTACCTCTGATATTAACACAATTATGATCTATGTTTGTGTAGGATTTGAATATTTCTAAACCTATATATACTGGTAGAATCTTATTAAACTTATTATTATTAAACTAGCGTATAGATTAATGTTTAAATAGAATATTGTTTTGTGTAAGAGGGGTCTACGTTAGTCTTCAAATCGTGGTACTCAACACACTGCTGGTTGCTAGGGGTAGGGACGGGGAGGGGTGGGGGAGGGAGGAGAGGGAAGGGGAAGGGGAGGGAGGGATGGAGAAGGGGTGGGGGAGGGAGGGATGGAGAAGGGGTGGAAGGAAGGGTTGAGAAAGGGAGGGGAGTAGAAGGAAGGTTAGGGAAAGGGGTGGGTAAGGAAAGAGGTGGGAAGGGGAGGAGAGAGAAGGTTAGGGAAGAGGAAGGGGAAGAGAGGGAAGGTGAAGATAGGAAAGGGGAGGAATGGGAAGGAGAAGGAAAGGTAGGAGAGGGATGGGGAGGAGAGGGAAGAGGTGGAGAGGGAAGGGGAGTAGAGGGAACGGTAGGTGAGGGAAGGTTAGGGAAAGGGAGGGGAGAATACGGAAGGAGAAGGGAGGGGAGGAAAGGGGAATGAGAAGGGAGGGGAGGGAAGGAGAAGGAAGTGAAGTTTTATACTGCAGACTAGCCTCACTCAGGACTACTAATTCAGGGTTCATTTTTTTGTGGTTAGTGGGTCTGGTGTGGTCATTAATTAAGGGGGAAATCTGGAGCAACTGAATCCTCCAAACTATTCCAAGCAACAGAACACCATTATTTTTGTTCATCTGGTCCTGTTTCCTAGCTTACTTTGGAGGAATCAAGGCACTCCAATGTACCAAAAGAATATTACCCAATTAATTGAATAGGGTGATGTGTTCTGGATAAACATTATATTGTTATTTATACGATTAAAGATTATTTTTGTATTGTAATATAAATGGTGTTTGTGTGTGTATGAGAGAGAGAGAGAGAGAGAGAGAGATGAGAGAGAGAGAGAGAGAGAGAGAGAGAGAGAGAGAGAGAGAGAGAGAGAGAGAATGTGTGTGTGTGTGTGTATGTGTGAAGGCATGTGTGGTGTGGTGTGGTGGTGGTGGTGGTGTAAGTGCGTGTGTGAAGGCATTTGGTGTATGTATGTATGTATGTGTGTGTGTGTGTGTGTGTGTGTGTGTGAAGGGGAAGGTAAGGAAGTGTGTGTGTGTGTGTGTGTGTGTGTGAAGGGGAAAGTAAGGAAGTGTGTGTGTGTGTGAAGGGGAAGGTAAGGAAGTGTGTGTGTGTGTGTGTGTGTGTGTGTGTGTGTTTGTGTGTGTGTGTGGGTGTGAATGAAGGGAGGTCGGGGAAGGTGAATCAATACACAAGCCACAAAACTTATACCATGGTAGCCGGTGTCATGACGCTCTCGTGTGTGTGTGTGTGTGTGTGTGTGTGTGTGTGTGTGTGTGTGTGTGTGTGTATGTCTGTGTGTGTGTGAGTGTGTGTGTGAAGACAAGTCACCTAGGTATGTGTGGATATGAGGTCATGTAAGATTATGTGTGTTGTGTGTGTTTTGTGTGTGTGTGTGTGTTGTGTGTGTTTTGTGTGTGTGTGTGTGTTGTGTGTGTTTTGTGTGTGTGTTGTGTGTGTGTTTTGTGTGTGTGTGTGTGTGTGATGTGTGTGTGTGTGTGTGTGTGTGTGTGTGTGTGATGTGTGTGTGTGTGTGTGTGTGTGTGTGTGTGTGTGTGGTTGTGTGTGTGTAGGTAAAGACAAAACATGAAAAAAATACCAATATATGAGAAATTCCACCTTATTTACATTCCTCTCAAAAAAAAAAAAAAAAAAAAAAAAAATTCCACCCAACCCGAATTATGATTTACACAAACAAACTCATCAATTTTCCACTATTGTAATTATTATTGTTACTGCATTGACGAGTGTAAATTAAGAGACAAAAATATTACAACACCACGTATGAAATGGAATATATTTTTTTTATTGAATTTGACTCCCTGAGAAAAATATCTTTAAAAGTCTACAGAGAAATATTTTTATAGTTAATTAAATTGATAAATGTATTTGAGAGAGTGGATGAAAGATGGATATAGTGATAAATTGATAAACAGACAGATAAATGTATGAGTAGATGAATAAATAGATAGATAGAAGACAGATAGACAGAATAATAAAAAATAAATGAAAGATAGGAAGAAAGAGGAAAAATAGATAGACAGAACACAGACAGACAAACAAACAGACAGATCAATAGATGGAAGAGAGGATAAAAGATTAATAAATAAATAGATAATAGATAAGAGTGAATAAAAGATGAATAAATAAATAGATAGATAGTAAGGAAGAAGACATAGATAAATAAATGAAAGATAGGAGATAAATAAATAAATAAATAAATATAAAATAAGATAGAAGACACAGATAAATAAATGAAAGAGTGGATAGATAGAAAATGAATATGAGAGAGAGAGATAAAAACCCATGCATACTATAATTGTATTTTGATAGAAGTGTGAAGTGTGATGGACCAAAACAAAAAAATATTATTATTATTATTATTATTATTATTATTATTATTATTATTATTATTATTATTATTATTATTATTATTATTATTATTATTATTATTGTTGTTGTTCATTTCTTATAGATTTGAAATATGTGTGTGATCAATTCCTTGGATGTGTGTGTGTGTGTGTGTG
>JAWZYT010002344.1:25000-28698 GCA_034508575.1 Petrolisthes manimaculis | reverse complement strand
TATGTATATATATGTATGTATGTATGAAAGTATGTATATATATGTGTATGTATGTATGTATGTAGTGAAATTTGGGTGGCACTGTTAAGCTTAGAAATATTCAAGAACATTTTAGTGTATTCAAATGTGGTAGTGGTAGTTGTGGTAGTAGTGGTAGTAGTAGTAGTAGTAGTAGTAGTAGTAGTAGTATATTTACATTCCCCACAACACGTGTTTTGCATGTCATGAGAGAAATACTATCTCATGAAATAACACACAAGGAAAGGAAAGGAAAGGAAAGGAAAGGAAAGGAAAGGAAAGATGGAAGGAAGGATGGAGAGAGGGAAGGAAGGATGGAGGGATGGAAGGAAGGATGGAAGGAAGGAAGGAAAAGAAGGAAAGGAAAGAAAGGAAAGGAAGGGAATGGAAAGAAGGAAAGGAAGGAAAGGAAGGAAAGGAAATGAAGGGAATGGAAAGAAGGAAAGGAAGGAAAGGAAAGGATGGATAAAGGGTGGGAATGGAAAGATTTATTTAATCTTCTAAGATTATGAAACAATTAAAATTCCTTTAAGTTGACGCATGTGCAATTAAGATAAAAAAACAACAACATTTCCTAACAAATGAACAAACGCAAAAAAAAAAAAAAAAAAAAAAAAAAAAATAGTTAATATGCTGAACTTACCTCCATCCTCCAACCTTCAGCTTCTGTTGTTTCCTCCATCCCTCGTCTTACCTACAAAATAATAACAATGATAATAACAATAATAATATCAATAACAATAATAATAATGATAATATTAATAATGATAATAATAATAATGATAATAATAATGATAATATTATTATTATTAATAATAATGATGATATTATTATTAATAATAATAATGATAATAATAATAATAATAACAATATAACAATAATAATAATAATAATAGTTAGTTAGTTGGTTGGTAAGTCCCTCTATTCCAGCACCCCCCTAAGCCCCCAAATCCCCCCAAGCCTGTCCCCTACTCCCCTCCTAAACCCCCCCCCCTACCCAAGCCTGTCCCCTACTCCCGCACCCCCCCTTTAAAACATGGTGTGAATTTACGAGTCGTCGATAAGAGCCAAACAAGTTTCCTTCCCTTTTAAAAGAACATAATAATAATAATAATAATAAAGATAAAAGATGTCTAATGGAGAGGTGAGAGGAAGGAAGAGGAGAGGAGAGGAGAGGAGAGGAGAGGAGGGAAGAGGAGAGGAGAGGAGGGAAGAGAAGAGAAGGAAGAGAAGAGAGGGGAAGGGAGGGGAAGGGAAGGGAAGGGAAGGGAAGAGAAGAGAAGAGAAGAGAAGGGAAGAGAAGAGAAGAGAGAGAAGAGAAGAGAAGGAAGGAAGGGAAGGGAGTTAACCCTAAGGGAAGGGAGTTAACCCCTAACAGTCTTTTTGGCTTTCTGGCTAAGTGACTGGCTTTCTGTCTGAACTTAAGAACTTTGTGATCGTGTTTGGGTGGGAATTGGAGGCTTCTGATTCCTCCTCACTATACCACCAAACAAACATTGATGGATTGCTTGGTGTATATTAGTGTTGTCAACATTGGTGTGGTATAGCGCCAGAAAAAGGTGATAGAGATAAAGGTGTGACAACAAACAGGAAGGAAATAAATAGAAAAGAGGGAACCATTTAGTCTGGTCTCTCATTGGTGACCTTCCTAGCATGGGAAACCCTCTCTCCACGAACTCGGGCCAGAGCAGGAGCCGGAGCCCCCTCTAGTCTAGCTCACCAGGTCTCAGAGACACACAAGCCCCCCCACTACGTCATAGTGTGTGTGTGTGTGTGTGTATATGTGTTGTGTGTGTGTGTGTGTGTGTCGTGGCAATATTTGAAGGTCTCATTTACCTCCAATTTTCTGACTACAACACACATACACACACACATACACACACACACACACACACACACACACACACACACACACACACACACACACACACATACATACACACACACACACACACACACACACACACACACATACACACACACACACACACCATCCTCATCACAATCATCACCACACACTATTTTCCTGAGCAATCTTTTTTTTTGCACTTATCTGAATTACATTTACATTTTCTTCTCACCTTTGCTTTCTCTCTCTCTCTCTCTCCGTCTGTCTCTGTCCTCTCTCTCTCTCTCTCTGTCTGTGTGTCTGTCTCTATCTCTCTCTCTCTCTGTTTCTGTCTGTCCGTCTCTCTGTCTGTGTGTCTGTCTCTCTCTCTCTCTCTCTGGTTCTGTGTGTGTGTCTGTCTCTCTCTCTCTCTCTCTCTCTCTCTCTGCGTCTGTCTGTCTCTCTCTCTGTCTGTGTGTATGTCTGTCTGTCTGTCTGTCTCTCTCTCTCTCTCTCTCTCTCTCTCTCTCTCTCTCTGTAACTCTATGTAGGTGTGGGTAAGACATTGTCCCCCCTTCCCCCCCCTTTATTTCATCTGCTGGGGGGTGGGGTGGGGGGCAAGGGGGGCCAAGGGGGGGTCCCATAGTGGCAGCTGTACTCAATGGCCATAACCCTGCAATGTCCTGTCTACCCAAATGTAAATGCTGTGTGTGTGTGTGTGTGTGTGTAATGGTTGGTTACAAGATAGTGGTGGTAGTGGTAGTGGTATAATAGTGGTAGTAGTGGTGAGGATGTGTGAGTGGTGAGGGTGTGTGTGTGTGTGTGAGTGAGTGTGTGTGTATGTGGAATAGTGTGTGAGTGTGTGTGTGTGTGAGTATAGTGTGAGAGAAGTGTGTAGTGTGAGAGGTAGTGGTAGTGGTGGTAGGAGTGTGGTTGTAAGAGTAATAGAATGGTAGCAAGATAATGGTAGTAATATAATGGTTATGTAGAGACAGAAGAAATAGATAGATAGATAGATAGATAGATAGATAGATAGATAAAATAAATATAGATAGAAAGACTGAGAAATGGATAGAAGGGAAATAGGTAAAAATAAATAGATAGAGAAAATAAAAATAGATAGATAGATAGACTGAGAAATGGAGATAGAGAGAAGAAATAGATAGATAGAACAGAAAGAGAGAGATAGATAGATAGAGAAAGAGAGAGAGAACAGAAACAGAGAGAAGAGAAAGAGAGAGAGAACAGAAACAGAGAGAGAACAGAAACAGAGAGAGAACAGAAACAGAGAGAGAACAGAAATAGAGAGAGAACAGAAACAGAGATAGAGATAGAAATAGAGATAGAGATAGATAGAGAGAGAGTTGCATTACCTCCCACCAACCCCCCCCCCCCCACCCCTCTCTCTCTTTTTCTTTCTCTCTCTCTACCACTTTACGAAATGAAAACCTTCCAAAACGATATTATTATAATCTAATAAGTTTTAGTGGAGAATATTCGAGGCAGTAACACCCAAAATGGAATGGGTTTAAAAAGAGGGGGGGGGGAGAAAAAAAAAGAGAAAGAGAGAAAAAAAGAGAGAAAAAAGAGAAAAAAAAAAAGAGAGAGAGAGAGAGAGAGAGAGAGAGAGAGAGAGAGAGAGAGAGAGAGAGAGAGAGAGAGAGAGAGAGAGAGAAAGAGAGAGAGAGAGAGAGAGTTTGGAGGAATCATTTGTTCCAGATTTACCAACATTGTGTGTGAAATTTGAGAAAAAAAAATTCATAAAAAAAAAAATCATAAAAAGAAAAAAAAAAAAAAAACAAGGAAAAAAACACAAACAAAACAAAACAACAATCTCTGGCCGGACTAACTA
>JAWZYT010002344.1:5000-15000 GCA_034508575.1 Petrolisthes manimaculis | reverse complement strand
TAACAAGATGTATAGTATTAATACACACACTGTATTAACCAACACACACTGTATGTGTCACCACCCCTCCTGCTGTTCCAGCTCCAGAGACTGACACACACGCTACACCTGCACGAAGCTGTATAACAAGATGTATAGTATTAATACACACACTGTATTAACCAACACACACTGTATGTGTCACCACCCCTCCTGCTCCAGAGACTGACACACACGCTATACCTTCACGAAGCTGTATAGGAAGATGTATAGTATTAATACACACACTGTATGTGTCACCACCCCTCCTGTTCCAGCTCCAGAGACTGACACACACGCTATACCTGCACGAAGCTGTATAGGAAGATGTATAGTATTAATACACACACTGTATTAACCAACACACACTGTATGTGTCACCACCCCTCCTGTTCCAGAGACTGACACACACGCTATACCTGCACGAAGCTGTATAGGAAGATGTATATTAATACTGTAAGAATTACTAACATGTATAGGGAAAGCAGCATAATACACTATACTTAAGTATATATATATATATATATTAATATTACACATTGTATTTTACTAACATGTATAGAGAAGGCAGCTTCTCTATGGTGAGCAGCAAGGTGAAGTAATAAACCATTAGGTTGTCCTATGTACCTAATAACATATATAATAATAATAATAATAATAATACTAACATGTATAGAGAAGGCAGCTTCTCTGTGGTGAGCAGCAAGGTGAAGTAATAAACCATTAGGTTGTCCTATGTACCTAATAATAATAATAATAATAATAATAATAATAATAATAATAATAATAATAATGGGGTTTACTAACATGTATAGAGAAGGCAGCTTCTCTGTGGTGAGCAGCAAGGTGAAGTAATAAACCATTAGTTTGTCCTATGTATGTACCTAATAACATATATAATAATACTAATAATACTAACATGTATAGAGAAGGCAGCTTCTCTGTGGTGAGCAGCAAGGTGAAGTAATAAACCATTAGTTTGTCCTATGTACCTAATAACATATATAATAATAATAATAATAATACTAACATGTATAGAGAAGGCAGCTTCTCTGTGGTGAGCAGCAAGGTGAAGTAATAAACCATTAGTTTGTCCTATGTACCTAATAACATATATAATAATAATAATAATAATACTAACATGTATAGAGAAGGCAGCTTCTCTGTGGTGAGCAGCAAGGTGAAGTAATAAACCATTAGGTTGTCCTCGTGTTCTGAGTCGGACTTGAACTGTGAGTAACGTTGGTGGTGGTGTGAAGGACAGGGCCAACTTCATATATGATGACACACCCAGACGGACAGGTACAGTGGCTGTGTTACACCTTGATCCAAACCAACCTGGATCACACTCACATATTGGCTTAGTCACACCATTAATACATCGTCCCCTCGTCCCACACACCGCCCCCGCCCCCTGTTCCTCCACACACGCCTCCTCTTGTACCTCACACCCACCACTACTGGCGTGGGAGAAGGGAGGTTCACCCAAATCCACAACCTGTAAAAAGACTAAACAACAGTTACCAGATTACATGACAAACTGACTACAGGAAAGATCTATATTCCACTGTGATGTTCAATAGTCAGAAAATTGGAGATGCACGCGTCCAAAGAGTTACAGTACGTTGTGTCTCACCTGAGTGTTGATGGTGAGGTGAGATATACATCCTTGCAGGTGTTGCTCTGTAGGAGACTCTTGCCATCTGTGTTGTTGTGGTGTGTGTGGTGAATGTGCTGCTCCTCCCACCTGTAATGGACCTGACCCTGGCCATCTCCACACCTCTCCAACAACACCCACCTGCTGCCATTCCCCTCGTGCCAAGCAGTGACTAGAATCTTGGTGTGTATCTTCCCAGCCACGACCACATAGATCTGACATTATTCTCACTCCCTGGAAACATAAAGAATAAAATAGTTACACATACAACATAGTGCCAAGCAGTGACTAGAATCTTGTTGTGTTATTCCATCTTCTTCCCAGCCACGACCACATAGATCTGACATTAACCTTACTCCCTGGAAACATATAAGGAATAAAATACAGTTACACATACATTATAGAATACAGTTACACATACATACAACATAGTGGCAAACAGTGACTAGAGTCTTAGGCTACATGAAGTGAGAGGTGTAGTGTTTACTGGGGAGTTACTATAGTCTGTTCAAAAGTTGTGTTCCGCTGGCCTCTTATGCTTAGATAGATAGAAATAGATAGATAGATAGATAGACAGATAAGAAATAGATAGAAATAGAGACAGATAGAAAGATATAGAAAGAAATAGATATAGATATAAAGATATAGATAGAAATAGAGACAGATAGATAGAGGAAAATGGAACACAAGTTTTGAACAGACTTTACCATGGCTGGGCACTATGGTAGGGAGTTGGGCTGGCCTGGCTCACGTTCAGGAGAGTATATCATCAAAGAGAGATACCACAACTAAAACCCTGCAACTTTAAACACTAACCTTAGCATCTAGTGAGAGGTGTAGTGAGTGCCATTGACCATCATGTAGTGTTGTGTTAATCTTGAGTTTTATTGGTCCACCCACTCCCTCCACCAACACCTCAGGCCGCCCATCCACCAACTGCACAGCCAACATGGGTGTGGGGGTGGGTCTAGAGGGTGCGGGGGGCGTGGGGGTGGATCTAGAGGGTGCGGGAGACAGTGGACCGGAGTACAGAAGCAGGGCGTGTGGGTGGAGTGTTAGTACTTTAAGAGAGAGTGCGGCAGGAAGGCAAGGAGGGACGGGAGACACCCACGCCCATCCACGCCCACTGAACGACCTCGCTAACACCTTACACCTCGATCCCCACGACCCACCGGGGCAGATACACCTGTGGGGAAGAGGTAGAGAGGTATTAATGTATTTTTATTATTATTATTATTATTATTATTATTATTGTTATTATTATTATTATTACTATTGTTATTATTATTATTATTACTATTGTTATTATTATTATTATACAGAAGACAAGAGGAGTTACACACACACACACACACACACACAAAAAAAAAAAAAAAAAAAAAAAAAAAAAAAAAAACATATACACAGAATCCCCCTCTCACAAACACACATACACACACAGACACAAACACACACACACACACACACCTATCGCCTTCCGAAGTCCTTACACATCTACCACCATTGAGACAGTAGCCAGGTGAGGTGGAACAGGTGTGAGGGTGTCGTGGTGGGGGTGGGGGTGGTGGGGGGTGACAGGTGTGGGGGTGGGGGTAGTGGTGGGGGGTGGGGGTGAGGCGGGGGGTGACCAGTGACGTGGCGTTCGTGTCCACAACCTGTAAAAAAAAAAAAAAATTAGAAAAAAAGAAAAGTGGGGATGGTTTATTAATTTTTATATATATATGGTGTTTTGTTACGTGTGTGTGTGTGTGTTTTTTGGGGGGTTCTGTGTGTGTGTGTGTGTGTGTTTCGTGGCAATATTTGAAGGACTAATTCATCTCCAATTTTTTTAATACGACACACACACACACACACACAGGGTCTCTTAATTAAGAATATTTTCCCTTCAATTTGTTTTTATATCTCTATTTTTTATTTTTATTTTCTTACTTGGAGAGGGAGGGCAGTGGAGGCGAGAGAGGTGGCCGAATGTGGAGCGTCTTGGTGGTGGAGGTGGGGGTGGGGGTGGAGGTGGTCGTGTGTGGAGGTGGTAGTGGATGACTGTTGTGTGTAGTGGTGGAGGTGGAGGTGGTGGAGTGATGTGGATAGAGCTCCTTCCACTTCCACTGTTAATCCTGTTCTTTTCTCCACCTGTTATGGAGGAAATATTGAGTTGCATTTGAACAAGTTTATGTTTTATTTTGTACGTGTGTCGTGTTTTTGCCGTCCAAGTTTCTGACGACCAAAACAGACCAGATTACATGGAGTCCAACAACTGGCTTGCCTAAGGTGACCAACCAAATTAACAGCCCAAAATGAACATTAGACGGAATCGTGATATCATAGGAAAACAATAAAAGGGTTAATATTAAATTAAATTAGGAATACATTTTGGCAAGATTTAAAATAACCACAGAGAAGGTCAACTGATCTCCAAATAAAATCATTATCATTATAATATATAAGTTCCCATGGAGTCTCATATCTCCAGTTTAGGTGAAGGGAAAAAACAACAAAAATTGGACACTCTTAACTTAATTATTAGTGAAAACATGATGGCTATTATATCAATCTTCACAAGTTGAAATTTCACCCAAATTGCCTGGTTAGGTAAATGTTAGGTAAACAATCCATAATTAACTGAGTAACCCACATTTATCTCTATAGCAGTGTAAGTACTGGTAGAAAATTATAAGTAGGCTACTGGTAAAAAATTGCAAGTTTGATTACAGTACTTATAAATAATCCTTTAATTAAATTTGGTACATCATCCATAATATTATGCCAGCAGCCTATACTGTACCTCCTTAAATAATACAACATGTTATTACATTATTATTTTTGTAAATTTGGCACTGATTACAAGTTACATGCATTAATTATTAAGCCAATTTCAATTATCTGTGGTCCATATTATTGCTTTTAATGGTTACCGCTTGGCACCGCTTGGTATCCTAGCGTCCAACAAAAACAGTACAAAGCGCACACACACACGCACACACACACACACATACAATACTTTACCTTACACATGTGACCCTCTCTCTCTCTCTCTCTCTCTCTTAACACACACACACACACAATAGTTTACCTGGTGTGTGTACAGAGCCAGAAGTCCTTGTAACTTGATAGGGTCCATGTAGGTGTGTGTAGTCTCATCTTTTACACACACCCACACACACGTAGAAGAAGAAGAAGAGGAAGAAGAAGAGGAGGAAGAGGCCGTGGGTGTGTGTGTTGGTGTGTTGTTGTTGTTTGTGGTGTGTGTGTGTAAGGTGTTGGCAGGGTTCAGATGTGTGTGTGTGTGACAGGGGCCATACACACTCACCACCTCCACCCTGTAGTAGTGTTGGTCCCCCCCCGCCCCCGCCCCCACGGCCCCCAGCACCCCCTCCAGTAGTGACCCCAGGCCTCCACCACCAGCCTGAAGAAGGTTAACTTAAGTTAGGTTAAGCTAATAGTAAGTTAAAAGTAAGTTAAGTTAAAAGTTAAGTTAAGTTAAGTTAAGTTAAGTTAAGTTAAGTTAAGTTAAAAGTTAAGTTAAGTTAAGTTAAGTTAAGTTAAGTTAAGTTAAGTTAAAAGTTAAGTTAAGTTAAGTTTGATAAAGAAATAATATAACTCATAACACATTATCAACAGTTAGGTTAGGTTAGATTAGGATTAGGTTAGGTTAAATAATCTTACAATAGGTGACCATCCTCTTGTAAGCTGTGTAGGAGTGGTGGGTGTGAGGAGGTAAGGTAAGGTTAGGTTAGGATTAGGTTAGGTTAGGATTATATTAGGTTAAATAATCTTACAATGGGTGACCATCCTCTTGTAAGCTGTGTAGGAGTGGTGGGTGTGAGGAGGTTAGGTTAGGTTAGGTTAGGTTAGGTTAGGTTAGGTAAGTTTAGGTTAGGTTAGGTTAGGTTAGGATTAGATTAGGTTAAATAATCTTACAATAGGTGACCATCCTGTTGTAAGCTGTGTAGGAGTGGTGGGAGTGAGGAGGAGTGGGGTGGCGTGGGTGAGGGCATCAGGAGCCAACAGTTTCACCACTACTGTTACATTGGCTGCCACGCCCACCTGCTCCCACACACGGTCACTCACAGAGAACTGAAGCTCATACCTGTAGAAGGTCATGAAGGATTAATACACACACACACACACACAGAGAACTGAAGCTCATACCTGTAGAAGGCCATGAAGGATTAATACACACACACACACACAGCATCTCGCCTTCTATCCCTGAGCTGGTTACACACACACACACAATAGCTCACCTTCCTTCCCTAAGCTGACTGGAGGCATAGATGGTACCGTCACTGGCATTGACACACACACACACACACACACAGCACCTCACCTTCCTTCCCTAAGCTGACTGGAGGCATAGATGGTACCATCACTGGTGTTGACACACACACACACACACACACACACACACACACACACACACACACACAGCACCTCACCTTCCTTCCCTAAGCTGACTGGAGGCATAGATGGTACCGTCACTGGTGTTGACACACACACACACAGACACACACACAGCACCTCACCTTCCTTCCCTAAGTTGACTGGAGGCATAGATGGTACCATCACTGGTGTTGACACACACTATACACACACACACACAGCACCTCACCTTCCTTCCCTAAGCTGACTGGAGGCATAGATGGTACCGTCACTGGTGTTGACACACACTATACACACACACACACAACAACTCACCTTCCTTCCCTAAGTTGACTGGAGGCATAGATGGTACCGTCACTGGTGTTGACACACACACACACACACACACACAGCACCTCACCTTCCTTCCCTAAGCTGACTGGAGGCATAGATGGTACCGTCACTGGTGTTGAGAGAGAAGAGTGGATGTGGTGAACCAACCCATGAGAACGTTTTGTCTATCACATCCCAGTCATCAGGATCTTGTACATACACACGACCCAATGGTGCCTCTGTCCCTCCACCCTGTTGGTGTTAGAGTATAGTATGTATTAATGACACACAGACATACACACACACACACACGCAGATATATATATATAGTATAGACACACACAGTCATCAGGATCTTGTACATACACACGACCCAATGGTGCCTCTGTCCCTCCACCCTGTTGGTGTTAGAGTATAGTATGTATTATTGATACACAGATATATATATAGTATAGACACAAACAGTCATCAGGATCTTGTACATACACACGACCCAATGGTGCCTCTGTCCCTCCACCCTGTTGGTGTTAGAGTATAGTATGTATTATTGACACACAGACACATATATACACACACACAGTCATCAGGATCTTGTACATACACACGACCCAATGGTGCCTCTGTCCCTCCACCCTGTTGGTGTTAAAGTATAGGACTGTATTAATTACACACAGACACATATATACACACATACATACATCAGTCATCGTACAAACACACACACACACACAGTTATCCTACCAACATAATACTATTTACCTGTGTTTTCCATAGATATACAGTCTTAGCAGCTGGCTTCATAGGGTTGTCATTAATATCATCTATAATAATGGTAATGTTTTGTACAGCCTCGAGTCCCTCTACGTCTGTCACCTTCACACCGACCTCCAGTTGACGGTGTTCCTCCCTGTCTACTGGCCCTGTTGTCCACAGCTCAGCCCCACCTCGTCCACTGTCCAGGTCTGAGGAGAGAGTGTGTGTTACAGTCCGGCGTCCTGTTAAAATCCCATCACGTTCTCTGTCCAGGTCTGAGGAGAGAGTGTTAGTTACAGTCCTGCGTCCTGTTAAAATCCTAACCCCGTTCACTGTCCAGGTCCGAGGAGAGAGAGTGTGTTACAGCCCTACCACCTCTAATGTTCGTATCTGGCCCCACAATATGGGTTGGTAAAATTTCATACACATATGCAGACATGCTGTAAAAATACACACACACAGACACACACACACACACACACAGTACTCACATGGGTCAAACTTGAGGTTAATAAGAGTGAGTACATGTTGTGTGTTGTGTGGATATAGGGTGAGGTTGAAGGGTGGACCATGACCCAACTCCCACACATACAGTAATAATACACACACACACACACACAGTACTCACATGGGTCAAACTTGAGGTTAATAAGAGTGAGTACATGTTGTGTGTTGTGTGGATATAGGGTGAGGTTGAAGGGTGGACCATGACCCAACTCCCACACATACAGTAATAATACACACACACACACACACAGTACTCACATGGGTCAAACTTGAGGTTAATAAGAGTGAGTACATGTTGTGTGTTGTGTGGATATAGGGTGAGGTTGAAGGGTGGACCATGACCCAACTCCCACACATACAGTAATAATACACACACACACACACACAGTACTCACATGGGTCAAACTTGAGGTTAATAAGAGTGAGTACATGTTGTGTGTTGTGTGGATATAGGGTGAGGTTGAAGGGTGGACCATGACCCAACTCCCACACATCAGGGTCAGTGGCTTTAAGAATGGTTAGAAGAGTGGGTGGGGCTCCTTCCTTCACGTGTAGGAGTGTGGGCGGCAGCAGAGTGGGCGGGCAGTCGTTTACATCCGTCACTGTGATGGAGAGAGTGGCTGTGGTGGAGAGTGGTGGAGTACCTCGATCCACTGCTACCACTCGTGCGACCCCCTCATCTCCACCTCCACCTCCACCTCCTCCACTTGTAGCCTCACGGTCCAGTTGTGTTGCTAGATGTATTCCACCTTCACTATCCACCGTCAGAGCCTCCCATCCACCCTCCACACTATAATCCACACCTCCCTCTCCACCCTGAAATATAAACACACACTGAGAGACATCAAAACTGTATATACTGTAAATCATAAACACACACACACACACACACACACAGATAAAACTGTATACCTGTACTGTAAAAAAAACAAAAAAAAAACAGTGACAGTCAGTCAGCAAATCAATAAGTCAGACAGTCAACCATTTAGTCAGTCAGTCAGTCAGTCAGCCAGCAAATAAAATATGTCAGTCAGTCAGCAAATCAATAAGTTAGTCAGTCAGTCAGCCTTTCAGCCATTTAGTTAGTCAGTCAGTCAGTCAGGAAATCAGTCAGCCGGCAAATCAATAAGTCAGTCAGTCAACCACTTAGTCAGTCAGTCAGCCTTTCAGCCATTTAGTTAGTTAGTTAGTCAGTCAGTCAGTCAGTCAGTCATATAGTCAGTCAGGAATCAGTCAGCCAAGGTCTCTCTTACTTTAAAGGAATTACAGACCTTCCAATTCACAAAACTAAGAGTAAACACACTTCTAATTAATGTAAGGTGGAAATTTCGTGTTGGTAACCAAATCTGGAGCAACTGAATCCTCCATACTATTCCAAGCAACAACAACAACAACAACAACAGAACACCATTATATATTTTTGTTCATCTGTGTGTCCTGTTGTTTCCTGGTATACTTTGGAGGAATCAAGGCACTCCAATGTAACAACCAAAGTGAAGAGGGGTAATTCTTTTTGGTTATACCCTCCTAACCCCCCAAGCCTGTCCCCCTACTCCTGCACCCCCCCAAGCCTGTCCCCCCTACTCCTGCACCCCTCCAAACCCCCCCAAGCCTGTCCCCCCTATTCCTGCACCCCCCCAAGCCTGCCCCCCTACTCCTGCACCCCTCCAACCCCCCCCCCAAGCCTGTCCCCTCTATTCCCACACCCCCTTAAGCAAACACACTCTTAATCTGGGAAGGTAAACACGAGAAATGAGAAGGAAGGAAAGGCACTTGTTTCAGAATCCAAGTCACTCCTACGAAAAAAAAAAATTAGAATAAAAAATAAATGTGTGTTTCTCCTGACAGACTTGAATGGATGGATGGATGGATGGATTTTAGTGTGTGTGTGTGTGTGTGTGTGTGTGTGTGTGTGTGTGTGTGTGTGTGTGTGTGTGTGTGTGTGTGTGTGTGTGTGTGTGTGTATCTTTATTTCTTTCCTATCTCTTTCTCTATTGCTTTCCTATCTCTTTGCCTCTCTATTTCTTTCCCTCTCTCTTTCTCTCTCATCCCCACAGACAGACAGATAAACATACACTCAGAAATAACTACACCTACACACACACACACACACACACCTTATCCGGGTCGTGGGCGTGTAGGGAGAGAAGGAGTGTACCCGGGCGTGTGTCTTCCCTCAGAGTGACGTGGGCGTGTGGACGTGAGAAGATGGGTGGGTTATCATTTAAGTCCCTCAACTTAACAGTAACCCAAGCTGAGTCTAAGTGAGTTGAATCAGTCCAGGCATCACTACTGTCACCCTGTATGTTAGAAGGAAGGGTTAGTTAGGTTATATATATACACACATACATACATATACATATATACATACAA